>JAXDDW010000270.1:122500-130000 GCA_034670385.1 Hoplostethus mediterraneus | reverse complement strand
ATGTTTCAGGGTCCAGCTGAGGAGAGATAGAAGAGAGTGAGGGGCCGTGCCCGACTGTGTGTGTATGTGAGTGTATGTGTGTGTTTGCTAGCGAGTGACTGTGTGTGTACATGCTTGTGTGTGCATGTGTGCGTGACCATGAAGCACCAGTCTATCTCCCGATGGCTGAGCCAGCTGGGACTGCCGCAGTACTGCACAGTGTTTGAGCAGGAATATGATGGCGTAGAGGTAACACACACACACACACACACACACACACACACACACACACACACACACACACACACACACACACACACACCTACTGACGCTCTTGCATAACGTTTTGGACACCTGCATTTATAAGGAAACCATTTAGACCCAGGGATGTATTGTTGGTCCCTGGGCTGACAGATACATGTTGTACTCTCTTTTTTATAGGTGTAAAAGTTATAAGTTAATACTAAAGCTCGCCTGACAGTCCCGTAGAAAATGACCCCCTGAGGCACTAAGCTTACCCAGAAGGTTGCCGGAACAAATTCCAAGACCGGCTGGGAAAATCTGCATGGGGAAAGTGAAGGAGAAACGCCCTCGCCTGTCATCAGGACGCACTTGAGCAATGCCCTTGTCCCTCAACTGCTGCAGTGGAGCTGTCCAGTGGTCAATAATACATGACTGTGGTTGTACTGTACAACTCCCAGGAGTATTTGTGTTAACCTCCTTCCCTTCAAAAGTTGGAGGAAAGCTGTTTCTAGGCTGGTCGTGACCAGCCAGCACAGGCCAGAGCCAGCAGGGAGAGTAGCTGTTTCTAAGAGTTGTTGCTGTTTCCCACAGCGGCCTAATAAAGCTTGATCATGGTCCCATTACGCTGAATGGGACCTTACACAGCCATTTACTGGGAGAAGAGATTGATTAGCCAATAAGACGTGAGTTATTCTAACCATTACGTCCTGCTAATGTTTACCCAGAATGCTTTGGTGTCATTAGAAAAAGCCTAATGGGCAGAACGTTTGAAATAGAGATTGAGGTTGGGAGGGAGAGAGACAGAACGAAAGAGAGAGAGGAAGAAAGAAAGAAAGAAAGAAAGAAAGAAGCGTAGCTGAGCTGTGAGATCACAGTTAAATGAATTCTTGAGCTGTGACCTGCTTTCTATCATGATTTAAATATTTTTAATCTTTCCTCCCTGCTTTTATACCGAAACTTTCCAACTACTGTTAACTTTCTGTCAATCTGTCTGTGTTGAAGAAAAACCTTGGGACTATCTACTACCAGTAAATAACAGATAAACCACATATTGTACATTCATACATATGACACGTTAACCACACTGCACCTTAGAGAAATATGAGCCTAATAATTCATGGGGTGTTGGTGTGGTGACGGGCATGTTTTCCAGGTTAAAACCACAAGGCTTAAGTAACGCCTTGACGAATTACAAAGCCAACACTGAGAATCAATTGTTTAGATGAAACGCAAGTCAAATCAAATCACATTTATTTAATAAATATAACTGAATACATTTTGGATACTTGGAAAAACAACAACACTAGCAGCAAAAATACAAATCACTAAAACCATATTCATATAATTCGGTCTGGAAGACAAAGGATGGAGGGATGGGAGCGAACGAACCAAGAAGCGTATCCTCAACACATTGGCTCTTTTTCCTCTGTGACCCTCCTCCATGCGCAAAGAGGTCAGCATAGCATTGCTAACCTCTCTCTCGCTGTTATAACAACAATATCCAGCTCAGCGCCTCGCTAGCCATCCAGGGTGCTCGTTAACACAACACTCACACTGGCAAAACCAACTCGGCTAGCTAGCCGGGCTGCATAACTTAACACAACGCTCCGAACGGCTACAGGAACTGTGCACAGAAAGCGTCCAAAGGGCAACTCTGGCCCCTGACCCGTTTCTCCTGCCATTTGCAAAGCTGCATCCAAGCTTTGTGATTACAGTGGCGCTCCATGAGATAAAAGGTTTTCAAATGCACCACTGATTAGTCTCTAAAAAGTAGTGAGGTACATGCTAACTCTGCTCCATGGACATCCAAACTGACAACTTAAACTAATGGATCATCCAATCTCAGGGGTTTCCACACAAAATGAATTGTTTCATTTGACAATTAATCACTCAATAAAATAATAACAGTCTTAAATGAAACAACATAGAACACTTCACTTTAACAGAGTCATATATCTGGCTATAATATAGCCAAACGTTAGAGTTAAAATGCACATCAATAGTAAGGAGGTCAAGGTCAGGGACAAAGTGAAACAATATTCCAATGACCTTAGAATGATCTTTTAAGAGAAAATTATTGGGAATACAACAAGGCAACAGTAAACACGAATGATGCAGGCCAAATTTGTCACCTCATTTTGACCATTATTGTAGCGCCCCCCCTTGGACAAGGAGTGCAATTTTTTAAATGTCAGAACACAGTGGTGAGATGCATCATTTCCCCAAGTTTCGTCAAAATCATACCAGCAGTGTCTGATATATTGTGCGTGCCGTTCTAAAACCCCGGTGTCAGTTAGGTCTTTCTTGGGGGAAAAAACTTCTCTGACGCACAGGAAGTGATGCAGTTTCCTGCAGCAGCAACAGCGGTTTTGTTTGGTATAAACAGAAGAAAAACTGGGTAATTAGCATGAGCAGCGAGAGCCGCTGTGGCTGAACAGACAAAGAAAAGAGCGCCACCTACAGGAACTCAAACTCCATAAACAGGAAATCCAAGGAGAAAGACGTCACAGTACTGGACACACTGTTTGATTGACAGGTGAAGAGCAGTGAGAAACATCACAGTGATGAGGCTGAGAGACAAAGATGGCGACTGAATGAAAAAACACAAATCTTGTGGATTACCACCAGGTGGTGGAGTGTTTGCTGGCCACAGTTATCTATGCAACTCTGCCCCGTTACTCACTATCCATTCACTAGCACCTTCACCGTTCCAACAACATTCACGCTGGCAAAACCAACAACCACAACGGCTATACCAACTCTACACAGGACTGGTATGAGGGATCTTGTTGTTGTTCACATTTGGATGATCTGGATAGAAATAACATGTCAACTTACATTGAACGCAGAGGGAGACGGGCAAGAGGGAAGGAGGAGGTAGAGTAAGCTTGCGTTATATTATCAAAGTCAGAGAGTGACGCTTTATAATTAGAAAACATCACTCTGCTTCACTTCACAAATACACACACACACACACACACACACACACACACACACAGTGGTAGTTGTGTTAAGATCAGCAGAACAAATTTAGTGTCTTCTCTCTAACCAACCAACATGTTATTACTGAGCTGTCTGGGCACGCTGACAACAATGACTGGCTCTGTGTGTGTCTGTGTGTGTGTGTGTGTGTGTGTGTGTGTGTGTGTGCGTGTGTGGTTTGTGTATGCATGCATGTGTGTGTCTGTACATGTGTATATGTGCAATGTTTTGTGGATGTCAGACTTGTTGACTGTGTGTGTGCATTTACATACTCTGTGTGTGTCTATGTATGTGTGTGTGTGTGTGTGTGTGTGTGTGTGATCGAGTGTGCTGGTGCATGTATGAAAGTGGGTACTTTGGTATGCATGTGTGTGTGTATGTTAGGACTGTGTGTAACTGTTTTTGACTGATCTCGAGTGTGTATTGTATTTGCGTGTGTGTGTGTGTGTGTGTGTGTGCGCGTGTGTCTGTGGGGGGTGTGTGTGTGTAGTCTAAATAGAGCAGTGTTTGTGAGTGACTAAGAGAATGGCCGTATTGTTGAGAAACCAAAACAACAGGGCCTTGGTTTGAACACCCTCTCAGAGTCCTGTGATGACAGTGTGTGTGTCATTTACTAGTGTGTGTGGCTGTGTTTGTCTGTGTCTGAGTGTCTTAGCATGTGTGTGTGTGTGTGTGTGTGTGTGTGTGTGTGTGTGTGTGCACGTACTTTTTTACTGTACAAGTTTGAGTTATGGTTCAAAGACTTCCTCACTTTGAAACTGAGCCATTTCAGGGTTAGTTTAGGTAATACTAGAGGAAGGGTTAAAGTAAGGTGTGTGTGTGTGTGTGTGTGTGTGTGTGCGTGTGTGTGTAGTAATGACAATAATGACAATAGTAATGACAGGCAGAGAGGAGGAGACGGCACACTTTGGGAGGAGAGCAGGTGAAGGTGGGGTGACCGGTGGTCTCAGCTCAACAACAGGCCACCAACTCCTCCTGTTCCTGTAGTTAGTCCTCGTTTTCCCCAGCGAGTAACTAACTCAACCAGGACTTGGTGAATATCACATCCAGGAACTCCAGATTGATACTTGTGTCTTTTAGAGGAGAACGTTTTTCCCAAGTTGTCTCGGTGAGAACGACTTTCTCAAGACCACAAGAACAGAGAAGCATCCTTACAGTTTGAGATGGGCTGTGTGCCTGACATCGCACCGCTATGACATATGGAAGGCCGTTAGCGCAAATAACGCCTAGAAAAAATACATACTTCCTAGGCGTTATTTGCCTTCCATACTCCGCTGGTTCGTTTTCCCATCTGTTTTGCACGTTTCAAAATCTCGGGGCTTCTCATTTGCATCTCTTTTAGCTGTTTGGATATTACGTCAAAGAACGCACAAGAACACAAACTGAGAAAGAGCCCAGGACTCAGTTAGCTTAGCTGCTATAGGTTGTTAGTTAAATAGTGTGTTAGCTACCATTTTAGCTTTCTAACTTGCTACTTTTAGTTAATGTTAGCTAGCTAGCTACCGTTAACATTAACCCAGTTGGCTGTCTTTAAAATATGAATCCAAACCATTTTGTTATCCTAAATTTGCTTCTTATTAATATCTCATTCTTATTTATTTCTTAGTTTGATTCAGAATGCATTGTTATTTTATTAGTATTACTTTCCTAATGGACCAGGGTGTCTGCAGGTCTTTATAAAAGGTCTCAGAATTTATTAGATTTAATTATCTGATTTCAAACTGTAAAAGTCTTTATTGATTTATTTTTCTATTTATTGGCAAAATTAGGACGTGCAGGGAAAGGTCAGGAGCAGAAGGAGAAGGTCACAGGGAAGAGGAAAGAGAGAGGAGACAATGTACTGGTGTCTGTCTGTCTGTCTGTCTGTCTGCCTGTCTGCCTGTCTGTCTGCCTGTCTGCCTGTCTGTCTGTCTGTCTGCCTGTCTGCCTGTCTTTCTGTGTGTTTTATGCCCCTCTCACACCAGACTATAGTGACCTGCGAAATATGCTGGGCAGCCATCAGTGTTAAATGGTCGATCTGAGTAAGTCGACCCCTCAACGCGACCCGGGTCAAGATCATGGTTGAGACCCTTCATGTCAAAGTTTAGTGTTTAACCTGGGTCATGGGGCCAAACCGCCTCGACTCAGTGTGACATAAAAAGAAAACTACAAAGGTGGTGTTTGCAAATTTGAGATACTGCAGCAGCGACAACAGATAACCTAAAAATACTACTAATACTACTAATACTACTCTACGAAACAAGACAGGACGGATGGATTGAGGATGGATTCAAGTTATTTCTTTACAGTAATTTCTTCAGTTTAGTGAAATTTGGGATTAATGAGTCAAACGTCTTATGGTAGATAGTTCTGATGTCACTGTATTTGTCATATTTTAATGTCTCTCTCTCTCTCTCTCTCTCTCTCTCTCTCTCCAGGACCTGCTCCACCTCTCAGAGTATGACCTGCTGGAGCTTGGAGTGCACAACCACCTTCACTGTCTACACCTCCTCACCTCCCTACACCTCCTGCAGGAGCGAGAGAGGAGGAGAGGTACTCACACACACACACACACACACACACACACACACACACACACACACACACACACACATACATACACACGGTTGAGCAAACATTGTCTTTCCTCATCTATCCCATTAAGTTTCTGTGTTAGACATGTGGATTCTTTTTCCTTTTCTCTCTTATTCATTGTGTGTAAAGAAACAGGAAACAGAAACTCAGAGAAAAAGTAGACAGACAGAGACAGATAACATTAGTGTCATGTATTGACATGCTTATGCCTGGGAGGTCGTGGGGGGGGCTGCAGGACAATACCTTGTCCCAAACTAGGCGCACACACGCGCACACACACACACGCACACACACGCACACACGCACACGCACACACACACACACACACACACACACACACACACAAACTTGCACAGCTGTCAGTAAGTGGAGGCCTGAGGCCTGCAATCCCGCTGGGTTTAATCACTTCTACAAGTGTGTGTGCATGCCTGTGTGTGTGTGTGTGTGTGTGTGTGTGTGTGTATGTGACAGATCGCAGTCGGTTTCCCATGCATTATATTGTGACTCCAACTGCTGCCTTAGTTACTGAGCTGAGTGTAGTTCATCTCAAATTGAGTGAAATAATCATTTTTTCAAACGTTTTTTTTTTTAAAGTGGACATTTTTTAATTTCCAAAAGTATAAATACCCAGAAATATTTGACTTTAACTTCATTCAATAACAGCTGGTTTTGCAGTACGATGACTTCCTTTGCACTATGCGTAGCATGCATAGGTGTTGTTGTTGTTATTGGTATACATACATATTGAAATAATGCTTGTAGATGGCCACAATACCACTATGCACATGACACTATTGTTTGGAGCGTTATTATCATTATCATGTACATTATCACCTCTTCCTCCCTGACAAAACAAAAAAAAGCCTTATTTCTGTATGGTGCTAGAGTTGCTATAAGGGGAAAGTTAATGTTAATGAACCTTGTAACTTGTAACTTCTCCTCCATCTTCCTCTTCTACTCACATTTGTTTGCTTTTTTTTATTTTTGTGTTTCTTTTCTTATCACCATTTTCCGAACTATAACTGTAGCTGCTTGTAATGTTGGTGATCTCGGCATTGAGGTTTATTCTACCATTGCACTCATTGTCAAGTCACAGGCTAAGAGCTAAATGCCTAAAATGTAAAATGTGAAACATGTACTCAGTGTACTCATGTACTCTGCGTATTTCATGCAGGTCATCATTAATCTGTAACAGCTTTCATATGAGAGCTTCTGTTCCAAACTCAGATGTCCAACATTTGGAAATGTGACTCCTACTTTTACAAAAGGATTGACAGCACAGAATGAAAATACATTATGGTACTTATTAATGGAGAGTCAGCAATTTGAGCCCTTGATTGACACAAAATGATGATAATGTTACAGACTGGAGCCACTACACTGTAGAGGTATTGAATGATGAATCTCTCTACAGCATTTTGGAAATGTACCGTCTCCTTGTGATTACAGAGTTTGTTTTTAGCGTCATGGTGTTTATTATCCTGCATTCCCTGAAATGAACAGACAGGAAATAGATTTTCCCTCTGAACTTTCTGTGAAGTCCATTGCGTTCAACTGTACAAACGCTACCAGATTCCCTTTCAACTGATTTAACACTAAGTTAACACGTTGCCATCCCACTGGTGGAAGCAATGCACAAATCCTTTACTGGAGCAAACGTTCTGCACTTGAACACAAACAAAAATATTCACCTTAACAAGTCTTTTAATGAGCCTAAAAATT
>JAXDDW010000270.1:115000-117500 GCA_034670385.1 Hoplostethus mediterraneus | reverse complement strand
TAATACTTTAACATACACTATGTTGAGTGTTAGCAGGCTCCATGCTAATACTTTAACATACACTATGTTGACTGGTAGTAGCCGACTGGCAATAATCAAAGTAAAAATCTGTTAGTGATTTTTATTATATGGCCTGTTGATTCCTTAATTTAAAAAATAAAATATCATGAAGTCAATAGGGTTGATGTAGTGGTGTTTATTTGTAACTATTTTAGGTGAGAAACAGTCATCCACTGTGAACTGACTTTAGCTGCACACAGTCTCCTGTCGCCCACCAGCTTCACTTCCTATGGGATCAGTCTCTGGTAGTTCATCTAACGTTTATCAATCTACTGCACAAAACCACCACACTTAAAGTTGCAATATGCAATATGCAACTTTGCCTAAATCCCCTGTTTGCCTGAAATGATCTTTTCAATGGTGTAAACGTTTTGCTGTGGGCATGGCCAGCGGTGAGCTGGATTGTGGCTATCAAGGTGAAACTAGTGGCCACAGAGCAGGAAAGTAGAAACAAAGTAGAAAACACATTTGAAACAACATTTTGAGTATGTGAACCTAAAACCTTCCATTTAATCCAATTGAAATGAACTGAAACAGCATTTAGGGTGGCCAAACCCATGTATTAAATGATTGGTAAACACTGGGCCTGAGCTAGACTGGTGGTCAGTGACTCAGCGAGGCATTGAGCCAACACGTCATAGTGCCAGTATGCCAAGCACTTGGCATTAGGCCTGGCACCAATGGGAAATGCCTGTAAGGGTATGGATTTTTCCAAAGGGCATTTTACATCTAATATAATATTTGCAGTTTGTGATAAAATTGTGGGATACACAGGTACACACACTCTGCATAATGATAAAAAAGAGTCACGACTAGAAAAATGCTGTTGGTTATTTTTAAATGCAGTGGTTTTGGTCTATAGATCTTTCTCATGCTATAGGATATACACCCTTAAAGATACAGCCGTTCCTTAATCTAGGGCCATTATCGGGGGTGCACCATGAATTCAATTTCTATACATGCTGTACACATGGCCTTGACAAACACACTGCAAAAAACATCATTATACTAGTTTCCAATGCAAATCAACATGTTTCAGAAACCTTCTTGAATCAAGCTGCATTTTATGAAAGATCTGCCTCATTCCACTTTATTTCAATACTGACAAATTGCAGTGAAATTGCATTTGGAAATAAGTGAATTTATTTCACCTGATTAGCAATATTATTTTTACAGCGTAAATAAATTCTCCATGAGATCATCCAGCACCTGAGTTGGGGTTTTGGGGAGGATTATTTGGAGGAGTGTTTATTTATGTCACTTCAGCTATGTTACACAATATAAAGTAGAGCAGGACAGACAAGATGGAAAGTTGGGAGAAAGATAGAGAGGCAGATGTCATGAAATAAAGGTTGTGAGCCAGATTCAAAATAACTAATGGTCCTATTCTCCTGCTTGAAAAAAATTCTCTGATTTCCACAATTCTCTCTGGATTATCAAAATAAGAGCTTCAGTCATGAAGACCGGATTATTATGGGGAGTTGTCACTTAATGCAATCGTACAAATGGCTAAATCAAATTGCCTTGGCAATAGTCACATTACTGTGCACACGTAAATATATATTTATATTTTATTATTTATCATAAACAAGCCTCAAAGGACTTTACAGACATTACTCGCTGTAAACCAAACACTGCGATTTCCGCAGCGTACTTTTTGTGTCGTGTCCTGTCTCCCGCACGCTCTACCCGGGCCCCGCCCCTTTCTTGAACTAACCGGAGTATTTTATGTTGTTGTGAACGCATCCCAAACGGACATTCTCCGGTGGTGTGCTGTATGTGTGGAAGGGCAACTCCGGTTCAAGTGCTGACCTGATTCTCTGGAGAATATCCAAAGTGTATATCTGAAAGAGGCTTATGACTCTATGATCAATTATCCACCAATTATGACAAATAAGATATGAGAAGATATAAAATATACAGAATATGATCCGAACGAAAGGGATGGGAACATACAGACTGTCCTCATCCATTACTGTCAGTGCCATGGCTCCCAATCCAACCCCTGTTACAACTGTACCACAGGTGCGCCACTGCTGGTCACGCCGATGTGTGTCAGCACCTGCGCTTGCACCTTGATTGATGAAAGTAGGGCTCTGAGTCTGGAGTACGCCCACGGAGCCACCGGGATGCCCTGCAGGGAACAGCTCAGGGCTTAACG
Organism: Hoplostethus mediterraneus; assembly: GCA_034670385.1. Lineage (NCBI taxonomy): Eukaryota > Metazoa > Chordata > Actinopteri > Trachichthyiformes > Trachichthyidae > Hoplostethus > Hoplostethus mediterraneus. Next base: position 115,279 of record JAXDDW010000270.1, on the reverse strand, counting down.
AAGACTAAACTAGTCTGCTGCTGGTTGATAGAGATCTGCTCTCTCTCTCTCTCTCTCTCTCTCTCTCTCTCTCTCCAGGTGATTCAGGAGTTGATTACACATTACTCTCCTGACTCACTTGTAGAGTTTCCTGGAACCACCACCTTCACACACACACCCACGCCACCCCTACACACACACACACACACACACCAAAAGTATTTTAACATGTCTGTGTGAAATAGTACAGAGCGGATTCTTTAGATTTACTCAGAAGATAATAAGTTCTTCTGATGTCAC
>JAXDDW010000270.1:92500-110000 GCA_034670385.1 Hoplostethus mediterraneus | reverse complement strand
GAAGAGAAAGAAAGAAAGAAAAAAAGGCTATTCTTGTTGGGAGAGGTGGAGGGACAAAGGAAAGAAAGATGGTGAAGAAGGCTCATGACAGACAGACAGACAGACAGACAGACAGACAGACAGACAGACAGACTGAAAGAGAAAGGAAAAGATGGATGAGCAGACGGAACGGCAGAAAGGATAGATAAATAGTGGAGAGAGAGAGAGAGAGAGAGAGGTTTTCCACACCTCCGCTCAGACGACTTCCCTAGCTTTTATCTTGAATCATTTATTTAGAAGATAAATCGGCAAAGTGTTCATGTGTACAAGTGGTGTGTGTGTGTGTGTGTGTGTGTGTGTGTGTGTGTGTGTGTGTGTGTGTTTTCACTCAGGGAGTCAAGCCTTTCTCCTCTACGGTGGGAGGGGGTGGCTGGCAGATGGTCAGGCCACACACACACACACACACACACACACACACACACACACACACACACACAGCTGACCATCCCCGAGGGTCTTATAATAGTGGCTCCTGCTCTAGTGTTCCTCCCCACTCTGACCCAGCATGCCTCAGCAGACCCTGTGTTCACTGTAATCAGCTGTACTGTTACTGTGTGTGTGTGTGTGTGTGTGTGTGTGTGTGTGTGTGTGTGTGTGTGTGTTTGGTCAGGTACGTTCTATAAACTTTACATGTCATGCCATCCACTTTTGTCCTGGCCAGCTGTTCCTCTTCCTGACCTTTATTGCATTTTCATCTCCATTCATCGTCTCGTGTCGAGGACTCCGCCCATTGTCGATAATTTACTATTTTCAATACTTCTAGTTAGTTTTATCTGACGATCCTGACTGCTCTGTGATTTGGAAACGCTTAGTTTGGTTTTGTACGCAAACATTTATTTCCCGCCAAATGTCTCTGAGCACTTCCAGATCTTCATTTCACTATCTGATCACCCAGGGTGGATGTTATTGATCAGACTGTCAAGTAGAGACCTATGGCTATATTTGATTTCAGTTTTTATTTTATTTTTTTAAATCAAAATGATCCCTATTTCATTTAGCAGGCAAGGCACGTTGACCTCCTCTGGTCAAAATATCCCCCCTTTTGTCTTGGCCGACTCGACATCTGGCAAGGCCACTATACTGTTTAGTCTGCAGGCTGCTTTCTCTGATCATAATCAGATCAGATTCTTGGGTTGGGTGGGATTAAAAGTATAGGGAGGGTCCATGCAATCTCTCCCTGATGATATTTTAGTATGTACAGTATGACTAACGGTTGCATGGTGAATGATGATCCAGTCATCATCATGGGGATCTGACAAACTCCCCTGCCTGCTGCTGTGTAGAGGCTGACCAGTCGCTTCCCTTAGTGCCATCCTGTCTGTCCTCCTGACCGTCTCTGTGTATTTATATCTGCCTGTCTGTCTTCCCTGGGGTCAGAAAAAAAAAAGATTGAAATTCCGAGAAGACTGAAAAAATGAAGAAGCCTGGTTATTGCATATTGCTAGCTTCCTCTTTTTCTCATTTCAACATCCTCCAAGCCAAAAACCAGCGTTCCTTTTCCTTCACTCTTATTCTTTTTCTAGAGTAAACACTTTTTTTCAGTGCTTCATTGGAATATATTTAAAGCGCTCACAAGTGGAATGACGCTCAACGTGCGCTGGTAAAAATACTTCCTGGAGCCGAGGTGGAGGGTGAGACCTCTGTGCTCTTTGCATGTCCAGTAATAGGAAGCTGAAGTCAACATCAGGTCCAGGTCTTGTTCTGAACTATTATCCTAACTAAAAAACTCCCACACTCCATGTTTTACTTTACATGAAACAGAGATTTGTGGTTTTTCTAGTTGTCAGCATATTATGGCTGATAATAAAACACGGCTAATCATCAGCACAGTTGGAACGTGCCTTTGGCCAATCAGATTGCTTAGCTGAAACCTCCTGTATAATGTTATGTAATGACAAGCATCACATCTCTCTAGGCGATGTGTGTGTGTGTGTGTGTGTGTGTGTGTGTGTGTGTTTTTGATAATGTGAGTGTGTAGGTATGTGACTATAAAGTGTATGAGTGCATGCAAGCTTTTATTTGTGTGTGTGTGTGTGTGTGTGTGTGTGTGTCTTTGGCACCTGTTGTACTGGCTCTCTCTATTAGCGTATCATGTATCATATTATCTGTCATCTCAGTGAACATGTCTGAGTGTGTGTGTGTGTGTGTGTGTGTGTGTGTGTGTGTGTTTTAGATCATATATCTTACGGTGGGCTGATGCCACGATCTCACCCTCCTGTCTTGTGTTACCATGGTTACGTCACTCTGTTCCCCAGGTGATTCTAATCATGTGAGGTGATATTTAGCGTTCTCCAAACCGCAACCTTTTTAACTTTTCTTACTTTTCTATGAGCGCTTACCAAGTAGTCGGGAAAAGAGGATGTTCTGCATCTCCTATATCTCCTATACACTAAACTAAAAATGTTTCTAGTGTTTCCATTGGTTTCTTAATGCTAACTAGTCATTTCTTTAGTCAACTGAAGTGTCAATGCAGACAAACGCCTGGCTAAGAAAAAAAATGTCTAATTCATAATATCTCTTTAAAGGACCAAATCCATAATGGCAGTATGCCACCGCCTTTTTGAAATACAACCTTCCCACTGCTGGCTTTGTTGACTTAGTGATCTACTGGATTGTTGTTGGATTTGCTCACTCTGAAATGTGAGCTGTTGATGTGACAAAATGTGGCAGGGAAACGTGAGTTTTCCTCGTATCGTGATGCTGTAAAAAGATTGCTGGGAAAGCTCAGGCGCTGTCATGGTATCAGGCAGGGCAACAACAGAACTCGTGTATCCCGAATATCGACTGCAGCAGATCACACTTGATGCTTTGCTTTACTCTGCTCATGCGTTAATAGTGTATACAACCACATGTTGTTTTACCTCTGGTTTTTTGTTTTTTTGATGAAAACTTTTTATTAATGACTCATGCTTGTTTAGTTTCAACTCAGTATGTTTGAGCAACATAGCAACATGCTGTTACATACTATGTAACATACTGTTCCATTAGGTACATTAGGTACCATGTGTGATCACAGCATTAATGGTCAAAACACCATTTCTTTGAATATCCTCTCTAATTGCCTATTTTAATGATAAAATAAATTGTAACTGTGCATTATTTCTTCAATGATTTTTAATCTCTCTGTTTTAAAATGGAGGTTGAAGACGAGAAAGTCTGGAGCTTCAAAGCGCTGGTTTAAGATTTTAAAGTTTTGATTTGACTTCTCTCTGTTTCCAGAGTTGAGGATGATGGCGGAGGGGCGTTTTGCCAGTCTTCCCAGGTCTCTCCATGCACACCATGCCCTGGGAGGTGGCAGTGCCCACCCTGGCATGCCCAGCACCTCCCTCGGTGCCCCCAGCAGCGGCACCTGTTCCTCCAGGAGGCTCCAGGCCTCCCTCGTCTCCTCCATGGACCTCCTCAGCTCCAGAACTGGGTGAGTTGGAGCGGTGCTTCTCAAAGTCTGAGCCGAGGACCCAAGGGCCCTCGGAACAGAGTCAGAGTCAGTAGTGGTAGAAATCTCTCCCTAAGTATTGGGACAACCCTTCAAGACGCTGATACGTCATCGATGACGTTTACATAAGCAGACGGGACAAGTTTGTCATCGGAGATTACTATGGCATTAATGGTTTTATCACAGTGACATTTGCTGTTCATCTGATGGAGATAGAAAAAGCATGGACGCTCGCGATTCGTTCAGTTTATACTTTTCACGCTGCCAATCGATCAAACAAGTCATCAAATAAAAAAGACCACTGCTTCATTACCAGTCCACTTCTTGACAGAATAGCGTTAGCGGTGCTCTGTAGTCTAGCAAGCTGCTCCTAACGTTACCCTGCCAGTCTGCACTGATATTAGAGGAGCCGGAACAAGTGCAGCAACTTCGCTGCTGGACTTTAGTTATATTTCGTCATGTGACATCAAAGGGGGAAATGTGACATGTGACAATATGTCAAAATGCAGGACTGTCATGCACAAATCAGCCTAAAACAATGTTGTAACGTAACTAACTAACGAGGTAGAGACATCGGCATACTAGTGATTTTCTTTTATGCTTGTTATAAAGAAACTGTCTATAATACATTGAAACGACATTAAACTAAGATAATACCACAGTGAACACACAAAACGGAGGGGAAGGGCTAAGGGGTGAATTGGGATTCGGCCTTACTCTCTCTCTCTCTCTCTCTCTCTCTCTCTCTCTCTCTCTCTCTCTCTCTCTGTTCCTTCCCCTAGTCTTCCCCCAGGGCAGGGTGCCAGCCTATCAGAGCTTCCCACTGCGGCCTACCAGCCAATCTCCATTCACGGAACCCTGCCTCGACGCAAGAGGGTAGGGCCCAACGGTAACCCCGCCCCTGGACACTACACCTGGGACCCCAGAGCCAATCACACGCAGCCGATTGATTACGGCCACACGTCATTGCCTCTTGGGCATGTCCGTCAGCCCATGTCCTCTCCGCTGGTCCAAAATATCATCGATGACTTCCACGGTTATAGGTAAACACACACACACACACACACACACACAGATGAATACACTGATATAAGCTCATTCCACTGCTCCCCTCTGTTTAATTATTTTCTGTTGATTTTATTTTTCATTATTTTACTATGTCAGTTTACTTTTAAGTCCATAGACAAAAACACCATGGCACTATTACAGAGCTACCTTGTCATTTTGTATTTGATTCTGGTGTATTTGATTCTGGTGTATTTGATTCTGGTGTATTTGATTCTGGTGTATTTGATTCTGGTGTATTTGATTCTGGTGTTGCGCCAGACATCTGTTGCACTCTGAAGAAGAAAAGTGTGTTCATTTATTTTGACTGGTCTTCAGAATGAGGAGAAAGAAAGAGAAGGTGGAGGTGGATGGAGATCGGGGAGGCTGTAAAGAGAGCCCCGAGGGGGTGTAGCACACACACACACACACACACACACACACACACACACACCTCATCCCTCATCATGTCCCCCCATCTCTCTATCTCTAGTGTAGAGTTACAACAGACTGTATCTGATGTAGCCAGCTTTTTTTGTGTGTGTGTGTGTGTGTGTGTGTGTGTGTGTGTGTGTGTGTGGTGTGTGTGTGTGTGTGCGTGCGTGCGCGCATGCATGTAGCCCCCATTTGGGTTACCTTTGTGGGTCAGGGTGTGGCAGGACAGATCACAGATTACTGTGAACTCTTTGTCTCCTGTCTCTCTCTCTCTCTCTCTCTCTCTCTCTCTCTCTCTCTCTCTCTCTCTCTCTCTCTCTCTCTCTCTCTCCATGCTAGATACAGTTCATTTCCTGCTCACATACAACAGGACAATTAAGCAAATTTGTCAAATCCGAACCATCCAGCAGGCTAAAGGCCAAATGTGTGTCAAGCACCATATCATTGTTCTCTGTTTTTGGTTAATGTTACCATTACCATTCTATTGTCATAGAATATCACGAGTAGTTTGTTATCCTGCTGCTTCCATTCCATCGATGAACAAACGGGCTTCCTAAATGTAGAACAACATCAAGACATGAATCTTTTAAGAACTGATTGGTACTATTGGGCAAATTATTGTTGTCATCTAATACAGTGACACAGTGTGTGTGACATTTCTGAAAGGTTATGCTGGACAGATATTTGATGTCATTACTATGTCATTACCAATCAGCCAATCTGTTCGCTATTTACACGCACGCACAATTTCTTTATCGACAATTCACTTTTTTACCTCAAGTGAGCGTAGGAACGTTTTTGCAATATTGAGGACATTTTTAATCAAAATTTTATGTTTCCGTCAGCCTTTCTCATTATATCATAAGACACATAAAAGTACTTGGCTAGTAAGGATCTCATTATGGCAGGGTGGCTAGCTTGTTAGCCTTCGGTTTTCCATGAGGGAAGCTAACAAAACTAGCAAGCTGTTTTTTTCTTCTTTTTTCTCCTGCACACTGTGACCTGGTAAAGAAGAGTAAAAATGAAATCAGGAAAAAAGAAGAGTCAAATATCAAAGGTATGTAACCACTAGCCAATCGGAGTCTACTTTCCATCATGCTGTCAGCTGACCTATGATCCTTGAACTCAGCTTGCACTGATTGGTCAGTTTGTCCTTTCTGATGACCTCTGTATCCCAGGGCAACTAGAAAGACCACCAGGAGAGAGAGTAACTAACATCGTCAATACGTGCAACTTTTCATTTCATCACTGCATTACTGATAGAAACTGACCAGTGGCATAATAACCTGGATAATTACCACTTATGGTCCGTTCGATTCAGACATTTTTTGCAATATCAATGATCTTCCACGGTGACCTTAAGCGTTTTATTATCCCTTTTCCCACAGGAAAATGTCACAATCCTAATAATGCACCTCACTGACAGAGAGAGAAAGAGAGAGAAATAATATGAACAGACTGGGAGAGAGGAGAGAAGGAAAGGAGGATAGGGTAGATAGAGAGCGAGAGAGAGAGAGCAAGCGGGCCTCGCTGTGCTAGAGGGATGATTTAATGCATCAAAGAGCAGATAAAAGGGAGGAGGAGGAGGAGGAGGAGAGGAGGAGGAGGAGGAGGGGTTGCAATGAGATATCTCTGTCATGGGTCTGGTGTCCGGTCTCCCTACAGTTGGAATGAACACAATGAACTTTCAAGTGAACAGTAAACACAAACTTATAATTTGCACAAATAATGTTGATAAATCAGTATTGGGCATCTTAGTCCTGCAGAGGAAACCTGCAGTGGAAGCTAGGGATGGACCTTCTAGTACAAACCAGGCTATTGAGTTAGCCCTGCTTAGCCCTGTCTATAGACCCACACTGACCTCTGTAGGCTGCCTACAGACCCTGCATCTCTCTCGCCCACTCGCTCCATTTCTCTCTGCTTTTGTCTCTCTCTATCTCACGCCCACACACACACACACACGTATGCACACACACACACACACACACACACACACACACAGTGAAGTGGAGTAGTCAGTTACTAAAGCTAGTTGTGGTTGTGCTGAGTATTGTGTGGTCAGGAGCAAAGAATAACAGAAGCCAGAAAAAGACTGTGGTCAAGGCTCTCTCTCTCTCTCTCTCTCTCTCTCTCTCTCTCTCTCTCTCTCTCTCTCTCTCTCTATGTCTCTCTCCCTCAGGATTTCTCCGTGTGTCAGGTCAGTCTTGTGGTCATGCCAGCAGAAAAAGCGAGTGAAGCCGAAGCTGTTTCAGCACTATGGGCAGAAACAAGCTAACGTAGCTGTGGTCCGCCTGTGTAGTCGGGAATGCCTGGATCTCACCACACTTTGTTTTAGTGCCGGAGCCAGGCAAGGAGAAACAAAGGTCTGAGCAGAATAAAGATGAGGTAAAACCAGTTACTAGAGAGACCGACCTTCTGCTGCGCTGTGGCTGACCCTGACCTCTGACCTCCTAGCGCATCAAAGGCGTAATTTTGTATGTAATGACTGTTGTTGCACTCACCTCAGACGTGGAGGGGTGTCACGGGACGGACAGGTTGTTGGACAGGTCGGTGTGGCGGAGGGCAACCGCAGGTGATCGTCCGCTCACTGCAGAAATCACTACAGTTAGCGGTCAGTTAGCGGTCAGTTAGCGGTCAGTTAGCGGTCAGTTAGCGGTCAGTTAGCGGTCAGCGGCTCAGGATGCATGCAGACGTTCCGATTTTAGTTTACACTCCTGACCACAGCGACTTCCTGCATTCCTCCGCTCCTCTCTCCGCCTCCTCTCAAATATCTGTCTGCCACAACAAACACCAACGGAGGCAAAAAATCAATTATATTTTCAGAAAGGCATCAATCAGAATCCAAGTCGCTTCGTTTGTCCAGATGCAAGGGAGACGGGGCTGTTTGAGCAGGAAGCCTTGGGGAGGTGGTGTTGCACTGGAAAGAAAGGGCAATTCAGTCAATCAGTCTAATGGTCACTCTTAAAATCGCATTTTTGTTAAAACAAGTGAAACATTAACACACATTAACTCCACTTGTTTCCAGTGGCGTTTCACTTGCTTCCAGAAATTCTGATATGAGCAAAGTGTCCTGAGGATCCTGCCTTGATTCAAGACATCAACACTAGAGGGGCGGCTGTGGCTCGGCAGGTAGAGCAGGTTGTCCTCCAATCAGAAGATCGTAGGTTCGATCCCCGGCTCCTCCAGTCTGCATGTCAAAGTGTCCTTGGGCAAGACGCTGAACCCCAAATTGCTCCCGATGGTCAGGAAGCACCTTGCATGGTAGCTCACTGCCATCGGTGTGTGTGTGTGAATGAGAGGCATATACTGGAAAGTGTTTTGGATAAAAGCTTTATAAATGTAGTCCATTTATCATCACTTGTTTCTAGAAAAACCCTGAAACAAGTGAACCCCGCGGTGTGTTGTGAGGGCGATGGAGGGGGCCCCGTTCGCACCACTTCCCTACGATTAGCGGCTGCATTGTTGTCGTGAATGAAGGCTCCTGTTCAGTTACATAACTAAATCCTGCTCATTACTGTGGCCATATTAAAACTTAGAGGGCTTACAGCTAAACATATTTGGTTTGGTAAGAAATGGACTGTGTTCATATTCCCGTGGGAACACCGGTGTAAGCTTAAGGGGTTTAAACTACCAACCTTGCTAACTTCGTAGGGGATTTTAGCTAATTACCTCTTTCGCTCAGCCCCTGGCTATAAGCCTCCTTTAGGGAGAAAGACTCTCCGCTAATGTAATGCACTCAAATACAATGTTTAGGCAATGAGGGAGAATACTGGACAGCAGGAGTAGGAATGGGTAAATGCAACACAATGTTGGTGCATCGTAGTGGGGCGGGAGGAACAAAAGTATGAGGGCCACGTAGTGTTGGTCAAAACAAACCAAATACCAAATTACAATGCCTGAAAATGTTGCCTATTCATTGTGACCTTTAAACAACAGTGTCTAAGAATAGAGGATGAAACGGGAGAGACGGATAGAATTGATCTGATTGGGTTGTAAAAAAAAAAGCTTTAAATGGATGAATGACAAAATCAGAGTTACAAAAGAACTACAAAGAAGAATAAATAAAGAAGGAGAATAAAGATGCCGCGCGTGTGTGTGTGTGTGTGTGTGCATGTGTGTGTGTGTGTGTGTGCGTGTGTGTGTGTGTGCTTGTGCTCTAACCTCTGTGTGAATTTGTCAGTGGGCTCAGAAGGGCAGGCGTGTGGCTGTGATGTGTGTTATGGTGGGGGAGGAGAGAGGGAGAGAGAGAGAGAGAGAGGGAGAGAGAGAGAGAGAGAGAGAGAGAGAGAGGGAGAGAGAGAGAGAGAGAGAGAGAGGGAGAGAGAGAGAGGGAGAGAGAGAGAGAGAGAGGGAGAGAGAAAGGGATGCCGAATCAGGCAGGCAGTGAGTCAAACATGTTAACCAGCGACTGAGAGAAAGAGTGGGAGATAGACAAGACAGAAAGTGGGAAAGGGAGGATAGAGAGGCCGGCAAGAAAAAAAGAAAAGGAAAGAGAGAGAGAGAGAGAGAGAGAGTGAGAGTTGAGAGTGAGAGTTATAGAGAGAGCAGCTCAGCTTGAGTTTCAGTTCTTCCCTGCTTTTTTCTGGCAAACTAGAATAGCACAACCACCATAGTTAACCGTCATCTTTACACCGCTGCTGTAGCTTCTTCATGGCAGTGAAACCTCTTTGGAGCAGCTAACAGCTACTAAGAGGCTAGTTTGGACTTGGATCATTCATCATTCACATGGTTTTGGACCATATCGAAACCATATCGAAAACGAGCAACAAGGAACTGAGGAACCAGTATCAGAACCAGTCAGCGTCAGCACCAGTCGCCCATTTGGACCCCGTGAGGACCTGTAGCAGGCAGAAACAGCTCAGCGGCACTTTGGGTTAAGAACTAGCGAGGAACCAACAGCACAACCATTTGTGGCCGTGTGGATTATTACCCAGCACCCAGTTGAGAATCCATTTGGACCAGTGAGCAGCAGGTTGAGTCCCAGTAGCAGGATGTGTTCATTGAACCGGACCTTGTCTCTCTCTGTGTTCCCCAGGGAGCCAGCAGCCAGCCTGGACGCCACAGTGGACTATGTCAAGGTAGGAACACCTCCACGTATTACTGCTTATATAGACAATACTACTGCTGCTACTTGTACTACTACTAGTACCACTACTGCTGCTACTACTACTATTACTACTGCTAATAGCACTATTACTGCTGCTGCTACTAGTACTACTACTACTACTGCTACTACTACTACTAGTACTACTACCATTACTACTACTACTACACACTTGGAGTGTTGTGGTTTTGAATCCATCTCACATATTCTTTATCATCCATCAGAAAGATTGATAGTTGGTTTTGTTTGTGGTACTGAAGGACTGGTGTGTTTCACGCAGAAAATGACTGTATGTCTTTTCCCTTTCATACACCTACGCTCAATATACACTCACATAGTTGCACTTATAGACTATTTCTGTCCTCACAGTACAGCTCTGGGACGGGTTACACACACTGACAGTGAGGTTGTGGGTGCCATTCTGTTCGCTGTTCGCTTTACTTAAGCTGACAAAGTAGAAGCTGAAACAGGCATAGTGAATTAAAAAAAAATGCATTTCAATGAAAATAACCTTGAGTGTCCTTGAGTAAAGCACCCAATCTCAGCTGCTCAAGTGGAACTGCTCCATTGCCAGCAGTAGCAGCTTGTGTGTAATTGTGTGAGTGTGGAAACGTTCCCTGGGTTAAATAAAGGTTAAAACAATTATGAAAATAAATCAGAAAAGTTGTTGAATCCATCAGAAATTGTAATTCGATTCGCTTTAATTGTAACATAAACATCACTCATCGTGATCTCGTATAGGTGAGAGTAATCGGATTCCCCCCCGGGGGCCGCCAAGGTTAATACATCTCTAAATCATAATGTGTGCTACTGTATAATGGTTGTCACACTGCTGTAAATCATATTCACACACACACATACACACTCACACACACACACACACACACACACACCACCTGCTTCCCAGCTTTCCTCAAGTCAGACAGAGATGATGACTGCGAGGTGATCACTCCATTACCACAATATCATCTCGCTGACATGTCATTGTGAAAACCTTGTAACTCCAATTTGGGTGTTTTTCGTGTTTTAACTTGCAATGTGCATAATCCTCTGTGGCCTGAGAGAAGTCTACAAGTGTCTTCTGAAACCCTTTGAAAATAACCCTGATAGACTCCAAAATGCATGGCGGTCAAACGAAGAGCAAGGATGTTTTCGCTTGATTCCTGAAGAGTTGACATTTTGGAAATACAAGGTCTGCTATGGTGTTCATCTGGTTGGAACTGGGCTTCTTGTGAGTGTTCTCCACGTGGGATAGTAACATCTGATCCTGTGTGTTGATGAATGTTTGTCTCGCTCTATTTCTTCTTTGTCTCGTCTTATTTTTGGCTTCATTCGGATCTCCGCTCAATAATTCTCCCAGGAAAATTTCTGTTGAGCACGTCACTTTTTCATTTCACTGCACACCCTGTGTGTGTATGTGACGAATAAACTTCTTGAATCTTGAAAAGGGATTACAAATATTACAAAAGGGATAACAAAGCAAGCAAGTCCCCCTTCTGAGCCAGTCAGTGGCAAATATGTCAAACTACTATCATCTACAAACTAATATATCTATAAACTATTATCATCTATGAACTATTATCATCTACAAACTAATATATCTATAAACTATTATCATCTATGAAGTATTATCATCTACAAACTAATATCTATAAACTAATATAAAGTATATCTTGTTTTGAGTAATTGTAGCGCCCTCTTGTGCCAGTCAGGTGAGGTGCTGATGCATCAGTGGTACCTGACGTGACCAGTTTACCCTTTAAGGCCAACCACTCTCTCCTCAGCACTGCATACTGTATATACAGAACAGTACATCTCTCTTTTCTCAGTTCTTCACCTTCCATCCATTTTCCTCTCCTTCACCCACCCGCATCCGTCACTCCTCTCCTCCATCTATTAGCTCATCTGTTTGGATGCTGTCGCCTCAGTGTGAATAGCAAACTCAGTCCTTCCCACGAGAGCAGCTCACACATAGGAGAGCTAACCACACACACACACACACAGCATCTGGATCTCTATGGTCAAATGAGTCAACATTGTGTGTGTGTGTGTGTGTGTGTGTGTGTGTGTGTGTGTGTGTGCTGACTGAATATGGGGCAATCCCAGGTTTTACATAATGCGTGTGAATGTGTAGCTGTCAGCTTTGGTACTCCAGGTGTGTTTGAGTTTCCACTGTCCACACACACACACACACACACACACACACACACACACAGAGAAAGACGCATGTGGATAAACACAGTGTTGACTGTGTGTCCACATTGTTACAAGAAGTCTGCATGCATTTTATCGTGTCATATCCTGTGGTGAACTGGTCACATCTATCATATCTCTGTGTGTGTGTGTGTGTGTGTGTGTGTGTGTGTGTGTGTGTGTGTGTGTGTGTGTGTGTGTGTGTAATATTGAAGATATTGTTGTAGTGTTACCAGCAGTAGCTGTAGTTGTTTTAGCAGTGTGGCAGGATAAGGTGACCTGTGTTATTTTTCCTCTGCCTCACCATCAAAGATGATGGAGGGAGGAATGGATGGATGGATGGATGGATGGATGGATGGATGGATGGATGGATGGAGATCAGGAGGGAGGAATGGAAGTGTCTCTGGATATGTTTGAAACATATCGCTCACTTCGCTGGGTGGAGACCGGTTCTGTCTGATTCCCAGAGTTGTTTGTTCAGGCTCTGCTTATCGCCCGACTGTCTGTCAGATGAGAACACCTCTCTGAATCAGAAGGTGGAGGAAATTTGAAAGCAGTGCCACCAATAATGAAATTACAAGGGAAAGAAGAAAGCAAATGACTCCCATGACTCCTAAGTCAAATGAGTCCTATGTAGTTGAAACCATTATGAACACAATTATCAGCCATCAGACGCTTTCTGCTTCATCCTGGCTCCACAGGAATACATGATAATGAATGATTGGGTCACAATAATAGAATAACATATAGATAAGGAAAGAACAAATAGGGAGTATTGAAACTACTACAACAAATAGCGTCTTCTCCGACAGTTTTGCAATCTACGGATCTGCAGTTTACTACATACGTGTGTATAATGTTGGTTAGCAAGTACAAAACCTGCAGATGTACACCATATTAAATTTACAGGTGGAGGTTACATATACCAGACATAACAAGTCAGTATGGAAGACGCAGAAAGGATCAGATTTTTTCATATGTATTGGCTACTTCTTTATTAGATATTACTGCTCATACCAGTGTAGGGGTTTATTCATGGGATTACCTCTTTATTTATTTTGTCAGTAACCAAGTGGATTGGAACAAAAATTGTAATAAATGAACCTTACGAAAGAAAGAAAGAAACAGGATGTGCCTCTGTACACACACACACACACACACACACACACACACACACACACACACACACACACACACACACACACACACACACATTGTGTAATGTGTCTAATTCACCTCTGGTCTACTGTAGCTTGCAAGCCGTCTGTTTATGGCAAGTTAAAGAGACACTCTGGTACACTCTAGTGGTATAATAGAGGTACTACAACATAAGACCCTTAAACTGGGGCTGGATCAGCAGTCTGCCAGACAGTCCATCAACCAGTCGGCAATTCAGCAATCTCAGCCTGTCATTTTGTTAGTCAGCCGGTCAGGCAGGTAGCCAGCCAACTATTCAGCTAAACAAGCCAGCCTGCTGTCAAGCCTGCCAGTCAATAAGATTGACAGTCAGCCTACCAACAGACCAGGCAGCTAGCCAGCAACCAATCAGTCAGCTACGGTAGATGAACAGTCGTAATCCCCTGTTAAATCTTCACTCATCTTGTTAGATGCGGTGCTAACTCCATCATCATTGATGTTCCCTCTGTGGGTTTTTGAGGAAATGTCTTTGTTTCTTAGATTTCTTCAGGTCCTAAATCTAGAGCATTTGAACACTGAATTCAGCTGACCCAGTCCCAAACTTTTCCCAAGGACGCCTATATACATTTCAGTCATTTAGCAGACACTTTTAACCAAATCGACTTAGGCCCTATCCCAATGCTTATTTGTACCCCTACCCCTTCGGCTTGGCCCTACCCCTTGGCCCTCGCTACCGAGGGCCAAGGGGTAGGGCTAGAAAATATCTCCCTAAGTATTGGGACCGCACTTTGACGCTGATACGTCATCAATAAGCAGACGGGTCGAGTTTGTTGTCGGAGATTACTATGGCAACAATGGTATTATCACAGTGACATTTGCTGTTCATCTGATGGAGATAGAAAAGCATGGACGCTCGCAATTCGTTCACAGTTTATACTTTTCACACTGCCAATCGATCAAACAAGTCATCAAATAAAAAAGCCCACTGCTTCATTACCAGTCCACTTCATGACAGAATAGCGTTAGCGGTGCTCTGTAGTCTAGCAAGCCGCTCCTAACGTTACCCTGCCAGTCTGCACTGGTATTAGAGGAGCCGGAACAAGTGCAGCAACTTCGCTGATGGACTTTAGTTATATTTCATCATGTGACATCAAAGGGGGAAATGCGACATGTAAATATGTCAAAATGCAGAACTGTCATGCACAAATCAGCCTAAAACAATGTTGTAATGTAACTAACTAACGAAGTAGAGACATCGGCATATTAGCGATTTTTTTGTTCTGCTTGTTATAAAGAAACGGTCCATAATACATTGAAACGACATTAAACTAAGATAATACCACGGTTGGAATATTTTTAAAATCTTTATTAACGAAGAAAATACTACATTTGTGGTTCACTTCGATGGTAGTGTAGCGGTCCCAATGATCTTCCTGTTACTTCCAGAGATTCGCAGGGCATTCTGGGTAGCCCTTGGTTTGAAGTGTGCCTCTGAAAAATCTCCGTTTGAAGGGCTACAAACCCCTTCGGCTTGGCCCTACCCCTTGGAAAATAGAGTATTGGGACAGCCCTACCCCTTCACGTGAACGCGCAAAACGGAGGGGTAGGGCCAAGGGGTGAATTGGGATTCGGCCTTACAAAGGTACTTGACACGATGTGAAGATCGAACCCGCGACTCTGAGACTGGGAGATATAAATATGAACTGATATAAATATGAACACTTTTTCTGAAATCTAGAAGAGATAAGATCTGCTAAATGACTGTAATGTCATGTAATGTAATAAGACATTTAGAGAATTTACCCTAGCACATAAATATATATGCAAGTGTCGTGCTGGGTGAGTCGACCCCGCAAAACGATCCCAGTTGTCATGGTTGAGAGAATTGGGTGTGAATGTTCAGGGCTAATTAACCCGGGTCACTCCCAGCCCGGAGAGTCATGTCATCCACTGTGTTGATGGAGCCAATAAGCCAGTCCCACATACAAGTATTCTCCTACATAGAGTGACTTGAATACTTCAGTACCGTATCACCTTTAAAATCCTGCTCCTCACTTACAAGTCCCCTCACACCCTCGCTACCCAGCACCTAACAGACCTCCTCCTTACCTACACCCCTTCCCGAAATCTCCGTCACCACCTCCACACCGGGTTGTGGACTCTCGGGGACAGAGCCTTCAGCCTGACTGCCCCCACCCTCTGGAACTCGCTCCCTGTGGAGATCCGCAATGCTGGGTCCAGTTGAAGTGTTTAAACAGACCTTACTCTCCAGCCAGGCCTTTGGAGCCAGCTGCTGAACTGTGGCCCTGTCCTTTTCTGCCCTTTTGAACTTTGTCCTTTGTTAGTCTTATTGTCTTCCTACCTTTTAGCCTTATTTTTCTCACCATATCTAGTTCTTCTCTTTTCCATTGTTAAGTGCCTCGGGTACCATGAAAGGTGCTCTTAAATGACGATGATTATTATTATTATTATTATTATTATTTCATTGTGTAATATTTCAAAATATTCTCTCCACCAAGGTGCTGGGGAACCCTTGGACCCCTGGTGGTCACAGGACCTAGTGCATGCTAGTCATGTTACATACTTTTAGTGTACCACTCGCAAAAAAAACCCTAAACTCTTAAACTCAGAATAGTGAATTTATCTGCTGAACACTCATTCAGTAAACAACTAACATTAACTGCGTGTGTAAAAAGACGACTTCCACTTCTTAAATCCAAACCATACTAAAACCCGAACGCCAGTGTGCATTAACATTCTTGCTCTTTGCCACAAATCGTGAATTTTATCTTCCCTTTGGGGGAAAACAGGAAAAACGTGTCACATTCTTTACGTTTGTTAATGGTGGGAAGATATTTGGCAGCTAAACCATCTTGAAATGCAGTGTAGTGACTGCATACCAAGCCCAGTAGTCCAGTGTAGCCCACTGGGTAGGGCATGGTGGGTTTGGCTCCCGCTTGGACCAAACGTAATGCACAGTAGTTGACTTACTGACTGCAACACATCTTCAATGACCTTTTGAGAGCTCACAGTGCCCGCTGGTGACGTTGCACCGATCAATAGATAGATAGATTCCCCGGGGGATGGGGGGGGGGGGGGGGGAATATGCAGCAGCATAACAGTATCACAAAGAACAGCATATAAAAATATAAAAATACAACTTCCTGTCTATTTATTCAGTGCGGCCGGCCTACAATCCACCATTGGTCCCACCTTACCCGCCATTCTTTTCCTTTTGTCTACTTCCCTGCAGTCATTTACTTTTTCCTTATATCCATTTAAACACTGGAATACGGAAAAAACAGGTAGCTGTAATTTGAAGTGCTACCAATATATTTTTTTCCCATCATACCTTGCTATGTCAGTATACCTTCAACCCAGAGTCATGTGAAGTATGACCACCGGTAACGTTTATTTAGTCTTATCAACCCAGCTCACGTCCTGGAGCTGCACATCATCATCGTGTCGACCTCTCCCTCTATTGTTTTAAGTTCCTCATCTCCCATCTAAAGGGGCTGAAGTTGCTGAAATGACTCTGCCGTTCTCAGTCCGTTGGACAGAAACAACAAACAGATAGAAATAGACGGCATAGAACCGTAGCATCGGCTCAGAGCGACGGTTTCTGTCCCTCGTTGTTTTTCCAGAGCATTCCTAAAGCGACAGGCGTGTATATTTTAAGGTGGACATTTAGCCTAGCTGGTGATTTGAGGCTACTGTGGCGGCAGTGGTGTGTGTGTGTGTGTGTGTGTGTGTGTGTGTGTGTGTGTGTGTGTGTGTTGCTGTGTAGTTCCTCAGGGAATGTTCTGGATGTATTTCCTCCGTAGATCCTCAGAGACTTCACACTGTAATTAGTGGCTCCATTTCCTGCGGCGGAATATTCCTTTTAACTGGCTGGCACTGCGGTGCCACCCTGTGAGTGTGTGTGTGTGTGTGTGTGTGTGTGTCGTGTTTGTGTGTGTGTATGTGTATGTGTATGCATGTTCATTTATGCGGCTGTTTGTGCATATGCCACTCTGCACACACACACACACACACACACACACACACACACACACACACACCTTTTGTCTAGACACCCATAGCAGCACTGTCTATTCTTTCAGTAGTTGTACTAC
>JAXDDW010000270.1:77500-90000 GCA_034670385.1 Hoplostethus mediterraneus | reverse complement strand
TTAGATGAGCGAGGAGACGATCAGTTCTGTGCCACAAAGAAAGACCATTTAACATGCAATCTGTGCAAAAGCGATCCGCCAGACCACCTCTGGAAGTGATGGGACCTCAGCCAGTGTCCTCTGAACTTGATGTTTGACAGCAGTGTGGAATGACAGCGCAGTCCAGGCTGAATTGAACAGTTGCTATAAAAACAGACCAATATATATATCAGGATATTTTGGCAGAGCAAGACCAGAATGATGGTCAGAATGTTGGAGGAAGATGGAAGCGAGTCCAGGCTGTTCGGTAACACCTGCCCACCTACTCGCCTGCTTTGCGGAGTGCACGCGAAAGATGATATCTGATCACGTGGCCGACAGAAAGCCGCTAAACACCGGGTGTAAACGCAGCAGGGGCGTGATCAGGTTGGTCAGATCCAGATGCACCAGGTGTGTGGACGAGGTCAGCCAGGTTAAAGCTGCACTAGGCACCATTTTTATGTAGAAATACACCTGTTGTATCAGCCCACTGACGCCACCGTGAACCAATACCTCAGCATGTAGAGTTAGCCACGCCAATGCAGTATTTCATGCAAACTAAAGGAACAGTGGTCAAACTGCAATCTGGGAGAGTGCCCGGTGTAGAAAATAGTGTCAGGGTATCCCGATGTGAAGCCATTCTCACTTGGCCCTCAGTGATGGGCTCTCTGTTTAATGACGGTGGCCCCAGTGGGACTCAAACCTGTGACCTGAGTAGTGTAATCGCTGTCCTCAAGCCACTGACCTGCACAGGAAAAACCACCAGGGCTATTATCCTCGTCTCTCTCTCCCTCTTAAGCTCTCTCTCTCTCTTTCTCGCGCTCTCTCTCTGTCTCTCTCTCTCTCTCTCTCTCTCTCTCTCTCTCTCTCTCTCTCTGTCTCTCTCTCTCTCTCTCTCTCTCTCTCTCCCAAGTCTTTCTCATTGTGTCCAAAGAGCCTGGGGTTTTCTTCCGTTCTCTTTTTTTTCTTTCTTTCTCTCCTCCGCCTGTTTCTCTGGGAGGTCGCCAGTCAGCCCAGAGGTCCAGCCTCTCTCTGGTGTGTGTGTGTGTGTGTGTGTGTGTGTGTGTGTGTGTATATGTGTGTGTGTAGTTCAAGACGCTCAGCAGATTATTTTATACGCTGTTTGTCATTTTTATCCAAAGCTTGCAGTACAGTAAATCCATACTTCCTGATTACATACGTGACCGTTCGATGTGTTCATCTCTCTTCACACTTTTCACCTTCTCTACCATGGGAAGGACTTGTTCCTGACATTGCTGGGAGCTCGGTGTGTTTTTAGTTCTTAGCATGCCAGGCACTGAAAGTTAAAAACCTTCCAACCTTGTCAAAAGAGCCCTGCGCTTTTCAATATTCTCACTGCAGCTTAAATGATGTGGGAGCAAATCCCACATCAGGCTTTTTTCGGTCAGAGATCTCCCCTCAAATACATCTTTGAACCTAAATCTATGCAGGGAAGCACCCTGTCTGAAACTCTTCTCTTCTGAAGCAGCTGGTTTTTGGGGCGACTCCATCCAACACCTCAGCTGTAAGATTTGCGAGCGGGAGTGTGTTTCTTTTCCCAGGGATTTTAACCGACAACCCTCTGGCCTTAAACGCATTTAGGATTTAGAAAATTAAGAAAATATAAGGACAGCAGCCTTGGTGCTTAATTACTTATTGACATCTGGTAGTGTGCCTCTGCTCTGGGAAAGACGAGATATGTGTCACACACACACACACACACACACACACACACACACACACACTGCAGAGCAATATCTTGGAGATGGGACAGATGATGGGACTTTTTCAGCTTCAGATCAACCAATTAGATGCCTCCTGTTCTAAACACAGGAAGTTAGTCGTGTGTAAACAGGAAAGGTGGGACCCTTACGATGAAGAGATCCATAACTATTGGCTACAGAGGTTTCCCTTAAAATCACCCCGAGCAGTCAGGGACAAAAGTCAGGGTTTTAACTTGATGTATGGAATTAGAAAGGCTAAAGGGAAATGTCAAATTTTGATAGAATGTCCCCAATACCACAAAGGGTTTTCCACTGGCTTGAGGCGGACGTTGCCATGAAAATGCATTTCTTGAATAAATGACGACGTAGCCTGAAGACACCGTTACCATTTTTCTCGCGGATATGTTTTACCTTCAGGAAGCCCATTTATTTGCTTCAACCCTCGCTGATGATTCATTTTCTTTCAAAAGTCTGCCTAAAATTTGCTTGACGGTTGGAAGGAGAGAAACTGGGAGGATTGGAGAGGGAGAAATGGAGAAGAACAACAGAGACCGAGGGAAGAGGAAATACCAGATAAACAGCCGACCAGACAGTTGTTATTTTAATGATGATGATGATGATGATGATGATGATGATGATGATGGCTGACAAACACTTGATATTTATCTGTCTTTGGACACACTGCAAAAAATATCTGTCTTTACAAGTCATTTAATGTAGTATTTTTTGTAGTTTTTTTTTTTTTTGGTGAAAATTAAATGTTTTCTTGAATAATCTCCTTTATTCTGCCTGAAACCCCTGAAACAAGTGAAACTGCACTGGAAACAAGTTGAGTTAATGCAGAATCTTTCACTTGTTTTAACAAAAATACGATTCTAAGACTAAATGTATCATCATCTTTATCATGCATGGTTAAGATTAAGATTAAGATTGACTTTTATTTGCAACATCAAACACGCTCAACACATGCAGGGGAAGTGGCCGCCGACACAACACACACACACATGCAGGGTAAGTGTCCGAGTTGAATGAATCTGCTTCTATCCCGTTACACACCGACCCCCGACCCCTTAACCCTTGTGGCATGACTTGGTTTGCCGTCTACCACAACTGCCACCATGTGATGCAGCATTAGCTCAATCCTCCTGAAACGGAACCTACACCATTACTACCGTCTCTCACACATACACACACGTACACACTCATACACACACGTACACACACGTACACACTCATACACACACGTACACACACGTACACACTCGTACACACACGTACACACACGTACACACTCGTACACAGACGTACACACTCGTACACAGACGTACACACTCGTACACAGACGTACACACTCGTACACACACGTACACACTCGTACACACTCGTACACAGACGTACACACTCGTACACACTCGTACACACACGTACACACACGTACACACTCGTACACACTCGTACACACACGTACACACACGTACACACTCGTACACACACGTACACACACGTACACACTCGTACACACTCGTACACACTCGTACACACTCGTACACAGACGTACACACTCGTACACAGACGTACACACTTGTACACACACGTACACACTCGTACACACACGTACACACTCGTACACACACGTACACACTCGGGGCAGACTCCTTGCATGATAGAGGTTGGTATAAATGAACATGCAGGTACTCTCTGAGGATGACATCATACCGCAGGGTTTTATGAGAGACCAGCCTGTAAAAAAAAACATCCGCCATTTCTATTCCTTTCTCTCCCTCCCTTCCTCCCTACTTCTCTCCTTCCATCCCTCCTCTTTTCCTCCCTCCCACTTCCCCTCACCAATCTCTCACTTCTGCTCTTCCATTCTGTTTTTTCCTCCTTCCTCATAAACGTCATCCATCCATTTCTCTCCACGTTTCCCTCCCTCCCTCTACCCCTCCATTCAGTACTGCCTCAATACCTCCTCATCTCCTTATTGCCATCCATCCCTTCTTCTCCCCCCCCACCCCCCCCCCACCCTTCCAGCCATCAGTTCTATTGGCACTGCAGAGGTAATGTTAGCTTGCTACAATATATAGTGGATACCAAACGGAGGCCACTGCATGTGACTGGTAATGTGTGTGTGTGTGTGTGTGTGTGTGTGTGTGTGTGTGTGTCTAATATCACACTCCAGGTATTTGATTGGCTGTCTGGGTGTGGGTCCAGTATCTACCATAGATACAGATAGTGTACTGATAGGGAGGCATCACTCATTACATTATGATGCATGGATGGATGGATGGATGATGGATGGATGGATGGATGGATGGATGGATGATGGATGGATGATGGATGGATGGATGATGGATGGATGGATGGATGGATGGATGGATGGATGGATGGATGATGGATGGATGATGGATGGATGGATGGATGATGGATGGATGGATGGATGGATGGATGGATGATGGATGGATGGATGGATGGATGGATGATGGATGGATGAAATGATTAGAAAGGAACAGCGCAGTAAAAAATGACATCTAGATTTACTGCTCCATCCCACAACAGCATGTGTGCGGTCCGTGTGTGTTGCTGTCTGTCTGTCTTTCCGCCCCATAACACAATCTAGTTAATGGCGTCTTGTCAAAGAAGGCAAATAAATCAGTTCATACTAATCACCATCTCTCTCTTTTGATCTATTCATTTCACTTCATCTCAGTCCAAGTCTGCCTCATTGGTGTGACAGGAAAAGTGAGACCGACGCATTAACAGATGTAAACGTACAATACAGAATATGACAAGCGATAAATATTCTAAAAGGAACCAAAAAGTAAAACAATATAAGGGAGATGCAACCTCCATTTCCTCCCACCTTTAAACCTTTAACTCCTCCTCTACCTCTTCCTCCTCCTCTTCCTCCCTGCCTCCCCCCTCCTAACATAAAACACTTTCCTAGACTTACTTTGCTGCTACTTTTATTTGGTGTGTACTACCTTCCCACCACAACCGAGCATCATCTGCAGGCTGATGTGTGTGTGTGTGTGTGTGTGTGTGTGTGTGTGTGTGTGTGTGTGTGTGTGTGTGTGTGTGTGTGAGTGTGTTATATGTTATGTGTGTGTCACCGCGGCAGCATTCTGATCATTCCTACCAGTTAGTGTTGAGGAAGCAGTGGCCAGTTACTGGTTTAAAACAAGAAAAGGGGAGTGTGTGGTCAGTGACAGTGGTAGTGTGTGTGTGTGTGTGTGTGTGTGTGTGATTGTGTGCTCAGGTTTTGATGTTTGTGTGTGTGCATGAGTGTATGTGTATCCTGTGTATACTTATGTGTAAGTATTTAGTATATGTCTTCATATGTGTGAGCAATCATGTCACACTGTTACACACTGCTCCGTTGCAGACCCACTTCATGAAGCTTTACCAGGGTGACTCAGAGGAAGAGATAACCCCGCTAAAAAATGTGCCATGCCCTTCTAGTAAGTACAGTATTAATGTGTGTGTGTGTTTGGTGGAGGTCCTGGTATTATTGGCGTCCTGGGCAAGATTGATAAAAGCCTCCCCTCAGTGACATGACAACTTACAAGTGCGTCTGAATTTCTCGTGAGTTATGACTGCCGTACAGTTCAGCTGAATAACAGCAGGAATCGAGACAGGCCTGATCATAGGCGCCGATTTATGTTTTTGCCAGTGGGTGCTCAAATTAAGGTGAAGATTGTCACAAAATCACTTTTATTGCGCTTGCTTTAGTAATTACCGTGGTGCAGGCTACTGTCATCTGTCGGATATAGACACACCGAAACCAAATGCAACACTGCTCTGCTAGAAATTCATCACTGGTGGTGGATCCTCACTTTGACTGTCTTTACACTCGGTATCTCTCTCAGTTTTTTTAGTTTCACACTTGCTGTGTCGCTAGCTAGCAGCTACGTGATGGAACAACGTTGGTTTAGCGACTCTAACGTTACATTGGCAGTTGGCTACGTGACCACGCCCCTTAACGTAGCCTACACACACACAGAGCTGGAACAAGTTTAATTGGATAATGTGATTTGTAGTTAAAACGTTCACCGATAATAATAAATAATAAATAATGTTTTTTTTAAAAAGTTTTTTAATACATTTATTTATTCATTTATTTTTTAATCGACCTTCCCCGTGGGTGCTCAACCTTTACGGTGGGAGCACCGGAGCACCCACGTGATCGGCGCGTATGGGCCTGATTAACATGAAACATGAATGCCTGTGAGCACTCAGAAAATGGGGGGGGGGGGGGGGGGGGGTGGCAGCACTGCTCTAGACAGGTTTTTCTCACAGGTAGGGTTGTGAGGCCTTGTGAGCTCCTTTACCTTCACATACCTGTGTAAACATATTCTTGCCTGCAGCAGCGCAGCTCATTTGAAAGGGAAGTGGCGGGGGTTTCTACATGTGTGTGTTTGTGCGTGTCTACTGTATGGATGAATTGGGTTCCCAGCTGACTTGGGTCGATTATCACCCTTCTCAAATCCCTGTCATGCTACTGTACGTGCGCACACACACACACACACACACACACACACACACAGTGATCTAACCAGGGAGGTAAGGGGCAGCTGACCATCATCCCATACAGTGAAATCAATATGCCCACAGTATATGGTCAAATGACTGCTCAATACCACGCCCTGAGTGCTTCACCCTACTACATCAGTAAGTGCAAAATGGGGATTATGACTTACTCTATTCTCTTCCATTCTTTTCAGAGGATGTAATAGGATACGAGGATTTCCTGTCATGTATGGGGACGTGGAGACTGGGGGCAGGGAGGGTCTATTGTAATGACTTTAGAGAGAACGAGAGCAGGAGACAAACAGAAGAAAAAGATTGAGGCAGGGAGGCAAAAGAGGGAGAGAAATAAAGGGTGAGGAAAAGAAGAGAAAGAGTGGGATAGAGAGGTCAAAGGATGCAGGTTCTAGTTTCATGAGGATCAAATGAGGATGAGGATGGGATCAAAGCGTTCCTCATAGGGTTCCTCCATGCTGATCTGATCCTCCAGGGTTTTACATGGCAGACGGCCCCAGGCAGTTTTCTGGGCCCCTTTTATACCGAGTGATTTTAGCAGCCCTGGCGTTATGTGGACCAGCTCCAGTATGTTACAGGGAAAAAGGTGGCAAAAAGATGACGCTGGTTGTCCACCTCTTACAATGTCTATCATACACAAATTCTTTGCTTGTGTAATTTTATTTCTTTGTCTTTTATTTGCCTGGATTATGAAACACGATGCAATATAAATATCTCCTATGGCTGATGCTTGATAAATCAGGGAATTGTAGTTACAGTGACCAACAGCAGCAGTGTGCGCTGAAAACTACAGATTGATCATAACAGTGAACTCCCAAAACCTGGTTTAAAAAAATCTTTATTAACATAAGCCCTTGTTTGCGCCCTTTCCCATCCACACATGCTTAATTTATGCCCCGCTGTGAGTGAAGGGTTTGCGTCACCGAGCCTCGCCGCTTGTCTTGTCACGTGCATGTGTGTGTTTGCATGCCAGGTAAAGGGTGTGTATGGAGGCAGGGCAGTTGGGCGGGATCACAACGTTGACATCACATGAAGAGGCACCGGGTTGACAGGAAAAAGGAGGGAGGGATGAAGAGAGGAAAAACACTGAGCAGAGAGACAGAGGCAAGAGAAACACTGTGGATGTGTCGCTTGAGAGAGAGAGAGAGAGAGAGAGTGTGTGTGAAAATGAGTTGGGCAATGGTAGTGAGAAAGATAGTGTAGGAGTGTGTATGCGTGTGTGTGTGTGTGTGTGTGTGTGTGTGCGTGTGTGTGTGTGTGTGTGTGTGTGTGTGTGTGTCTTTAAGGAAGAGGGAGCTATGCAGAGATCCAGCAGTTGTCATGTAAGTGTGCTGACTGGACGTCCAGTCAGGTCAGACATGTTACTGAGGTCTTTCTCTCCTTCACTTCTCATACTTCCATATTGTTGAGATTAAATAGACTGATCAATTATTATTAATATATATAATTATTTATTTGTCTTATTGTCTGAATGAGGTTAAACTATTTAATCTCTACGTTGCTACTGTGGCTTGTTGTTTAGTTTACAGTTTGTCATATTTTGGGTAACCTTTGCTCAATTTTGTGTCATTCTGGAGTGAACTATATTGTGGTAAAGGTGCTATGTGTAGCATTTTAACATAAATGAATTATTACCACATTCATTTAGAGACATTATTATAATTTACCATAAACAAATGAGACCGTTGCTGAGAAGATTGGCAGCCTCTACCGGCCTCTGCACTGTATTTTACATTGTGCGCCACCGGGTCGGATTTGGAGGGAAATCTGCCGCATTGCTTTATGGCACGAAACAGGAAGGGGGCGCTGTTCTTCCAGCCAAACTGAGCTAAAGCTTTCAGAGTTTATGGCCATGGCAGATGGTAGAAGAAAGAAGAAGAAGAAAGAAAGAAGAAGAAAAAGAAGATGAAAAACTTCCAACATCAGCAACAGCATCATTCTATTTGTGCCAGGAAGCAACGCGATTTCTGAGAAATGTGGTCTTAATTTTCAGAAACACTAGCACTAAGAATGCCACTCATTTGGTCTCATGTGGTTACGGTAATTCTACCAAGATATCACAATTAATTTGACAAGGATGTACTGACATTTTGAAAGGTGACATATGGCACCTTTAATATAACATAGTGGTAGTAAGGGTTGCAGTATAGTCCTATTCCCTGCTAAGCTAACACGCTATCAGGAAATACCATACTTCTAGGACTTCTAGGACTTCTACTTTTCTCTTGATGGTGTCGATGTTGTTCCTGTGTATGTGTCCAGGAAAGTCCGGTGAGGTCTGCTTCTGTGTGTTTTCCCAGAGAGGTCGGCCATGTTAATGAGGTCTCTTTCTGTGTGTGTGTGTGTGTGTGTGTGTGTGTGTCTTTTCCCCAGTTCTCCAGAGACCAGTTCATCATGGACTGTCCTTCAGAGAAACTTCGCCGAGAGCTGGAGGAAGAGCTGAAGATGAACTGTGAGGAACCAAGAAGCCACGCATGGTACCACGGAGCTATACCCCGACAGGTAACACACACACACACATACACGTGCACACACACACACACACACACACACACGCACACACACACGCACACACACACCTGCATCTGAGTCATGACTCCCTCCCATCAACAACCTTGTTAGAAACTTGTAGAACCAGATCACCTATTATTAGACTGGGATACTGCACACACTCACACACACACACACACACACACACACACACACACACACACACATATACACACACATACACACACATATACACACATCATCATCATCATCATCATCATCATTATCTATCACCGCTTATCCTGTTCAGGGTCGCGGGGGGGCTGGAGCCTATCCCAGCCGCCATTGGGCGAAAGGCGGGTTCACCCTGGACAGGTCGCCAGTCCATCACAGGGCATATACACACATATATATATATATATACTTAAAGGAGGATTATATCTTGGCCTCAGCAGTAAAGCTGGGGTTATAACATTAGGTCAGTGATAAAAGCCCTCATGTTGGTTGTGTGTGTGTGTGTGTGTTTGAGAGAGAGCGAGTCAGAGAGAGAGAGTCTTTATCAAGCTGTGCTCTGAGATGTAATCGTTCTTAATAACCCCCTTTCCTGTGGCTCAACTAAACTACCATTATATACAATACAAACACTGGCTTAATTAAAGTCTGTAACTGTGTGTGTGTGTGTGTGTGTGTGTGTGTGAGAGAGAGAGAGAGAGAGAGAGAGAGAGAGAGAGAGTAAAAGAGGAAATGAGAGAAATAAAACTGTATTCCTATGAAGCTTTACAGAAGCATGTCATGAAATATTAACCCTTTAACACCTAAGCCTCAAAATGTCCGCCTGGAATTTTTTGCTTATCTTGACTATAAAAGGGTCAGAAAATGTCCTGTGAGTAAATGCTTTTTCCCGTTTTTCCAGAAAACTTGGAACTTTCAATATCTTATTTACAATTTACTGCAAGTTATAAGAGTGTAATAACAGTTCATGACACCATATTGGCTGTAAAGCGCAACGTCTCAGCTTTCAGAAACCACATTTTTCCGATAGCGCAAACCGTGACGTAATTATGGTAATCCAACGTGCGCTTGCGCAACGTGTCGCTGACGACACACTCTGTGTTAAAGGGTTAACTCTCAGTCTGTGAGTTTGGCGCCCCCTGTTGAAATACTGTCGCCCCATACCGCCGGCTTTGATTATGTGTCGATTCCATGAAGACATTTTTTAAATCTCAAATAGATTATCTGAGCCTTTGATAGAAGGGCTGTAGAGGCTGTTCTTAAAATAGATGAGTTGAGTTGAGTTGTAGCGAGAAAAATCCCCAAAATGTATTTTCCATGTGTAAGTCAAACTCACCTCAACGAATTCAAGAAACAATGCGAATGTAGCTAAAATTGATCTTGCCAAATCGATTCTGCATTGGGGCTTTAAAGAGCTGCATGCCTTACATAAGCGTTTCAGACCAGCTGGCCTTGAGCTCATAAAGAAGCTAACAGTATAACAGTGTACCATTATTAGATTTAATTAAATGTTAGCACTGTAAACACTGTGTGTGTGTGTGTGTGTGTGTGTGTGTGTATAGGTCTATATGTAACCCTCTGTATTGCTCCAGGTCGCAGAGAACTTGGTGCAGCGGGATGGAGATTTCCTGATCCGTAATTCGCTGTCCAGTCCAGGAAGTTATGTCTTGACCTGTCAATGGCGCAACGCCGCTCAGCACTTTAAAATCAACAAGAAGGTAAGAGAAAGAAATACGGGATAACGATTGCAGCTCGATTGTTTTCCTCTAACGACAGAGCGAGTAGGAAAAGAATATAACAGAAATGTATTCCCTCTCTCTCTCGTAGGTAGTGACGCTAAACGAGGCCTACTCCAGAGTTGAGTACCGTCTGGAAAGGGAGGGTTTTGACAGCGTCCCCGCACTCATCAGATTCTACGTCGGCAACAGGAAGCCTGTCTCTCAGGTGGGTTTGGTCAAGGGCTTACCATGTAAACTGGTCCTGAGTAAAGAGTCTGGGACGGTACTTTGATACAGCCGATGTGTCAGTGGTTACAAATATGGAAGTTCTGGAGCACATCTGAGTCAGGGAAGTTCAGGGCATGTTAGTTGATGTTGTAAAAAATAAAAAATAAAAATGTACAGACCAGTTAGTCAAGCTTTGAAAGGAATACGAGTGGATAAATTGCTAAATCGAATCCACGACCCAGCTGACATTATGATCGGACTGTATTTGGATGGTACGAATCAGGTGTAAATGCACTCAAGTCCCATTGAATATCCGATCATCCAATTTAAACACATTTAAAAACCACATTAAAAACAAAAAGTAAATTTGTTTCCAATCCACATATAGTTACTACAGAAATGCAAAAGTCAGCCATCCTGAATCACAAATGATTGCAAGTAGCCTAGTAATAAATTCAATTCAGTGCAACAATATTAGCAAGTATTTTCACCGATTTCCCCCCGCTGTCTCAGAGACAACGTTTGATGGAGAAAGTGTTTAATTTAGTTTGATTTTTCAATCTATTTATTTATGTTTTGCTCGATTTTTCTAGGTGGTGGGAGCCATTATTTTCCAGCCAATCAACAGAGGGCTGCCGCTGCGCTGCCTGGAAGAGAAGTACGGATTGGCCGGCAACCACCGGGAGGCGGGGCTAACACTGCCAGAGAAGCGGAGTCAGAAGCGACTTAGCCTCAACATCACCAATGGACACGCGCACGACAACACACATGGCGCACACGACAACGCGCACGCTCAGGACAACAGCATGGGCCGAGGGAATCAGCTCAGGTGGGTACACAACACACACACACACACACACACACACACACACACACATACTTCAGTTACTAACTACTGCCTAACTACTGTTCATTCCAACAGTTTACATTTGTCACTCTCTCTCTTTCTCACTCACACAAGAAACACCACTTGCCCTTTTAAAGTCCCTTCCCTCTTTTAAACTTTTAAGCCATATCGCTTCAAACTATTTACAATCCGTCAGCCCACAGCCTGTACATACTCCTTGTTCCATATGTACTGTATATATGTCCTGTATAAATAAAGAGATGGACTGTGACTTTCCAGCTGAGAGGAATAGAAGTGTGTAATTTAACGCTGCATAGTGCTACATGATACATGGAGTCCATATCTGTCTCAGTAATGTGGGAGCAAGGAAAATATAAATACATGGTCTAGAGAGAGAGGGGGAAGAGAGGTTAGAGAGAACAGAGGGAGTAAAATGGAAAAGGAGAGAAAAATCCAACAACTCAAATACACACACTACTTATTCACCACACACACACATGGGTTTAGTGTATAGTGTTATTCTGCTTGTCATCAAAGGGTTGGCTTTCTTTCTTTCTTTCTTTCTTTGATGATATGATATGATGAAATATTACATCTTTGTTTTTTTAAGTGATTTAAGTATGATCCGCTCTGTGTGTTCATATGTGAACAGGTTTATTCATTTCCTTTTTTCACTCTCCCCTTCCATATAGGCTGAAGGACAGGTGCGGCAGCCAACCAGCAAGCCTCAACCAGGTCCAGGATAGGCGACGCCCACTCAAGGCGCACCAATCGGAAAGCTTCCTTCCTCTTGGTAAGTAAAAATGAATCTTTCGGTGTAAAGCCGTTTACTTATATTTCACTTGTGACTCCGGGTGGGAAACCTTACCTGGAAAAGAGTGACGCGAGCAAGCAGGCGCACACAACCAAAATTGTACTTCGATA
>JAXDDW010000270.1:55000-72500 GCA_034670385.1 Hoplostethus mediterraneus | reverse complement strand
ACTGTTATACTAATAGAATGAATATGACTATTTTTCCTCAGCCTCCACGGCGCCCCCTGTGCCCCCACTCAAGCCCCTGAAGTTCCAGCATCAGCTTCACCTCCTGGACCCCCACTTCCCCCCCGACACCGCGGCTGCCGATGCGAGTCGCTCACCGGACGCAGAGGCGACACCACAAACTGAGCGGCAGCAGCCCAGCCCCGTCTCATCCGGCCACACCCCCAAGCTCATCACAGGCCACGCCCCCGAACCCCAGCCGCCGCCGCCCTGCGGCTACGTGGAGCGACTGAGGAGAGAGGGGGAAGGACGGAGGGAGGAGGAGGAGGAGGAGGAGGAGGAGGAGGGAGGGAGGAGAGGGCTGGACAGGAGCTCCTACCATCACGCCATCGCCGCCCTGGAAAACACCAGCGAGGAAGAGGAGGAGGACGGGGGGAGGGAACAGGAGGAAGACAAGAGGCGGATAAAAGAGAGCAGCAGTTTTCAGCGGCCGGCGGTGGAGGCGGCGTCGGCGTTCCGGCCGGCGGAGTTCAGCTCACGCCTTTTACCGTCGGAGAACAAGCCGCTGGAAATGGTGGTTCTGAAGAGAGCCAAAGAGCTGCTGCTCAGCCACGATCACCACAGCATCGCCAGACACCTGCTAGTGGCTGACTGCCAGGTACACACACACACACACACACACAGAAACTTCACATGACACATGACATGCGAATACACTATATATTGTTCAACACCAATAAACACAGACACACACACTCCTCCATAGAAGTGTATAAGAACACACACATTTTGAAACACTCACAAATGCAAGCGAGACCACACACACACACACTGAGGAGGTAAACATGTTTACTGGTGCTGCTTCACAAGTCCCTCTGTCTGTCTGGAGGTATTCTAGAGGATTAGATTAAAACGATTAAAACTCATGATGCAGGAGATTCACTCAGAACAACAACAACACCTGAGCCCGTTCTTATCACGCCCTTTCAAATGTGTATCGCTCCACCTGTATATGGAGGGTTAAATGCGACAATATTAAATAAATAAATCATTAAATAAATCATTAAATAAAAGGGGAAATATATGAACAATTAATTAATTAAAATGGGAAATATAATATATTTAATTGTTCATTTCCACATTTATTGAATTATTTCCATATTTAATGATTTCTTTAATGATTTCTTTAATTATTTCCACATTTAATGATTTATTTAATGATTTATTTATTTCATGGTTGCTGGTCCTGGACAGACAGACAGGATGAGAGGATAAATAGACCGTGTTCTAAGACGTACACGTGGGTTGGATGTGTGTGTGTTTCTCCTCCCAGGTTGCTAGGATACTGGGTGTGTCTACAGAGCTTAAAGGTCAAATGGGCGTGGCCTCAGGTCTGGAGCTGGTGACCCTGCCACACGGTCAACAGCTGCGACTGGACCTGATGGAGAGGTACACACACACACACACACACACACACACAAGGACACAGATACACAACTTACACAGTTTTAACAATCCGCCCCGTCTTCTCCTCTGTCTCCTAGGCACCACACCATGGCGATCGGCGTTGCCGTGGATATTCTGGGCTGCACGGGCAGCGTGGAGGAGCGGGCGTCCACGTTAAATCGCATCATCCTTGTTGCGTTGGAGCTGAAGGACACCGTTGGCGACCTGTTTGCTTTCACCGCCCTGATGAAAGCTCTGGACCTGCCGCAGGTAACACACACACACACACACACACACACACACACACACACACACACACATACTGAAACACAGATGCAATAGTACACACAGACGAACATACATGTACTGTAAGCACACACACACACACACAATTGGCCGGGGCACCTGTTCAGTGGGGAGGGCGCAAAATATCTGTCCTCCGTGATCTCCCAGAAATGTCCTACCTGCAGTCATGTTAGGGGGGGGGGGAGGGGGGGGGGGGGGGGCGATAATCGTGTTTATAATCGTTATCGCGATTTAATTATGTAATCGTGGCAAATTTGAAAATCGTTCATTTCGATTGTTATTTAGGCGACAAGAACGAGGAACGTCTAGAAGCGCCAGTTAGCAAAGCAACCAGTGTGTGTGTGTGTGTGCGTGTGTGTGTGTGTGTGTGTGTGTGTGTGTGTGTGTGTGTGTGCATCAGACGTAACATCACTTTCCCGTGAATGAATGGGCCAAATACTTTCCCCAATACTGCGTTCATGAACTGTCCCCTTAAAAAATACTACGTGGTATTCAGTCACGTCCCTCCGTGTTCAGACCGGTTTGGACCGGTCGTTTTTTGCGAGCCGCGAGTGAATGTATCAAGCCGGGCAGGAAGTCAGACACAGGAACGGCATAGAGCATCCCGTCAATTTCAAAATAAAACAAATTTCAAAATAAAACAAAACAAA
Source organism: Hoplostethus mediterraneus (assembly GCA_034670385.1). Taxonomy (NCBI): domain Eukaryota; kingdom Metazoa; phylum Chordata; class Actinopteri; order Trachichthyiformes; family Trachichthyidae; genus Hoplostethus; species Hoplostethus mediterraneus. Next base: position 70,101 of record JAXDDW010000270.1, on the reverse strand, counting down.
TAAAATAATTGTTCATTAATCGTAATCAAGGTAAAAGTTTGAAATAATCGCGATATTGATTTTTAGTCATATCGCCCACCCTAAAGTCATGCATAGATCTTTTTCTTTGTTTTAATTTTTTGCAACATTTCAAAAGTTCCCTCAAAATGAGACTGACTGATTGGAAGCATCGCTGACGTCTGCTGTGTGTGTGTGTGTTGTGTAGATCGGCCGATTGGAGCAAACCTGGACGACTCTCAGAAGAAACTACACACAGACCGCTATAGGCTATGAGAAAACACTCAAACCCTTCTACAAGAATCTCTATGAGGGAACAGGTACTCACCACACACACCATCACACACACACACACACACGAAGCAATCACCTATCACACAGACCAGCAAACCCTTCCGCTCAAACTTGTAGGACACAGATAAAATGTGCACAGTAAATCTTCCCCTTTCCCATTTGTATCTTATCCAATATCCAGAGCAACTTACCATGAGTGCTGCTGTAGAAAATCTGAGTTGTGAAGTCAGTTGTTCTTGTGCTTTTTGGTCGGAAATACAAACATGGAGGCATCCGATTTATGTCTGGCTGCTAATTTCTTTCAAAACAGAGTTGTTGTATGTATCACATGTGATTCTTTTATTTTAAATTAGGCAATCTTGCCTTGATTTACTGATTATCCCATGACCTCATGTTTTTGGGTTGTTTTTTTTATTATTATTATTTTTTTTTTATGTTTCCTGTTTGCTTATTGAAAATGTAAAAAAAATTCATAAATAAAGAGTTTAAAAAACCCCCAGAGTTGTTAAGTTCAGGCCAGTTATGAAGCAATGATTTTATTGTTTAAAATGTTCGTAGCTTTTTGGCCAATTTGTTCTATAGCATCTAGTATCCCAATTTCCCCAACTTCAGTAGGAGACCTGGGGGGGGGGGGGGGGTTTACATGAAGGTAAAAACATGAAGGTAAACATGAAGGTAAAAAAAAAAACGTCTTATCACTCATTTGTAAGAAAAAGAGGCTTTGTTCATTTTAAACATTAATCCCCTTCGTTCTTCCGGCCCACCCCGGCAGCCTCCCTCCCTCCCGTGGTCTGCGTCCCCCTCCTCCTGCCCCTCCTGACCCTGATGGAGCGGCCGTCAATCACGCCGGAGGGGGCGGAGCTCTGGGAGACCAGCGACCAGGGCTGTGACATCATGATGCGCCACCTAGAGGCAGCCCGCAACTTTGCACACGATGCACGCAGCTACACAGCGAATGCACAGAAGGTCTTACAAGGTAAAACACTAAAACACACACACACACACACACACACACACACAACAACCATACACATACATAAACACAAGCTGAGTTTCCATCTATTTTTATGCATTATTTGTGTGTGTGTGTGTGTGTGTGTGTAGATTTCCAGTGTGATGAAGACCTGCTGGAGGTGTTCAAGACAGACTTTCAGCTGCGGTTGCTATGGGGAAGCCGCGGAGCCACCGTCAACCAATTGGATCGCTACAATAAATTCACCCTCATCCTCACTGCGTTGTCACGAAAACTGGAGCCTCCGCCCAAAACTCACACCCTGATCTGACTTCATCCAAGCGTGTACACACAGGCACGCTGTGTTTGTTAATCCATCTCCCATTGGAACAGAGAAAGAAATATTAGGGGGGACTGTAACAGTTCAGATACCAGATATGACAAAGGGAAAATGGGTCGAATGTGTGTATTGTTTTGTTGTGGAGTAGCAGTTACCATTTCGCCACCATAATAAGCATACAGTATCAACTCTCCTCCACCTCCAACACTCCTTGTCCAGAGTGTGTTCTGACACTATGAATAAACCAACGGCAATTCCCACAGTGCTCTGAGTTTAGCATTAACAGCCGAAGAGCTCTCCGAATTCCTCAGAGAAGCTTGTTATCGGGACAAACCAGCAGGTATTCGGATGGGATTCTGAATTTATGAAATGTTCCACTTTGGTGCCAGTTTGCTCTTGTACTCAGTATGATAACTCTGCTAAATGGAGTCTAGAGGCCAGGATAATCATCAGACGTGTATAGGCAGTTTGTTTGGCCATTGCAATATGCAATCACAGACATGTTAGCTCCACTTTCCTGCTTCATGGCTGTTGCTAAGTAACTTATGATTCAATACCAGCTGGGTTTTTTTGTAATGTTAGCCATTTCACCATGCCTGTGTTAAGATTTTGTTTTGTGACCAACACTTGTCCAAACTGCCTGACAACCTTTTTGGCTGTCTGGTGGTCCTCTCCCACTGTAATGCTAACATTAGATTACAGTAAAGTCCTTTTATCTGTGGCCAGACAAGGGGCCACACTGGACCAGGTCCCCCAAACCTCAGGCAATGTCTCCAAGGCTGTTAGACATACAGCTAAGACAGACGGACAGAGACCACTACCAGCCTTAGGCAGATCCAGAGGAATGGTGGTGCTGAAAATGATAGATTGAAGGATGCTAAATTTACGCAGAAACAAATCAGGAGATCAGGAGAGGGTTACGGACATCGTTTCCTGAAACAAAGGCTGCATTTTCACTGCACCTTCAAAATACTACTTTTCTGCAACAGATACAGAATAATTGGCAACAAAGTCATGATGAAAATGCACCTTGACTTCCACTAAGCTAGCGGTGGAGTTTGAACAAAGGAGACTTTAATGGATACCTTGACATTTTGAAACATAGTCAGTTATTTTTCCCACCAGGCACTTTGCAACATTCTTCTTTGAAACAAAGCTAGCAACGAGCTAGCAACAGTCAGTCCTGTTTCTAGGTAGCTGAAATGAAACGTGACCGAATAAACTGAATAAAATTAACAAAATTAAAATAATAAAAATACAATTTCTAAATGTCAGGGTGTCCCTTTAAGAGACTTGGTTCCTGGTTAAATCAGGGTTAAAGATAGAATAGAGCGATAGAACAGTATATTGTCTAGATAGAAATAATACGTGTATTTAACACTGCTGTATTATTAAGGAGGTTTTTTTGCCTTCCAATATCATCCTGTTTCCCCCATGTGGATATTCTGTGTAAATACACAGCGGCAGAAAATGTGATTTCAACCTGATGTGACCCTTTAATCGACAGCTAAACATCGAGAAACCATCTGATCAATTATTTTCTGGTTTAATGAGAACAAAACACCATCTATAAAATCAAGTTTAAAATCAAAGGTGACATTGCTGTGTAAATCCAGTCATAGAAAAGCCTGATAATATCAATAGCAATGGTTTCCCACGATCATGTCTGTACTGAGATCTGTTTTATCCTATTGTAAATCAGTGGGACAGGTATCTTCCTCTTTAGGAAGCCATGAGAGGACTGGATATGTGCCACAGTTATACATTGGATGTTTTGTACATCTGACTAAAAGTGATTTAAGCACTAACATGTTTTTTTCTGTTTTACACAGAAACAGAAAAGCTGATTTTCAACTCTCTGGGATCCAGATCTGATGTTGTTGGCAGGCTAGTCATAGAAAGGCCATCAGATGTGGTTGACACAGGGCTTCAAATCAGGCTCTCTGTTCCTGAGTCAAGGAAACCCAAATGAAACGGTTCTCAAATGGCCTAACTTGTTTAATGTTAACGTGTGAGAAACTAAAGGTGTACATAGTTCAAGCATCGGCATGTTCATACTAGACTGTAATATATTTTCTCTAGGAGACTATTGGCTGTAAAAAGATGTTGACTTTTAATATGTTTATATTATGAACTACTGTGGTATTGATTTAATAAATATAGTGTATGATCTGTGGAGGCCATGTGTGAGCGTGTTATATATGAATGCTATATAGGAGTGCTATCCTTTCAGTATGGGGATGTGGAGGCTCAGTGTTAATGTATCACATGACCAACACTTATGTATAGTCTGCTGTAGAGGTATTGTCAGTTCAGGGCTTTCTGGATCATTTTAGGTTTTCATCTTCATTTGAGGCAAAAAAAAAAGAGTGGCAGCTTTGGATCCTGTTTGCCAATCGTTCCTTAAAATAAGTGAAATAACTAGAGACGACACAAGGTGCAGTCATGTAGGGCTGGGGGTGGAAATGCTTTTTTGAAGGCAGTTGCTTTAAATAAGTAATAATGAATGCACTTCAGATCTAGTTTAAACAACTCTATTCATTACTAAGGCTATTTAATGATTACTCATTTCTATCCTAGATCTGGAAAATACATCAACCACACATACAAGAAGAGCCTTGTTAACAGGATTACTCAGAGTCATGCATGCAATATAAGAAGAATGTGCAATCAATCAATCAATCACACACTGACCTTATCCTGACATATAACATATGCATTTATTAGGTTCAACCACCAGGTGTCCTCATCTTGTTAGCATTGGAACAGCAGGGAGTTTCAGTAGCTGGACAGCCGCTGCATTGTGGCAACTGGCAACTACTAGAGGTTTATTTGTAAGATATGTATATTTGTCTTCTGGGCCTTTCAAGAAAAAAGACTGGTTCAAATGTGGGGGCGGGTTCACTTTTATTATTTTGCAGCAATTGCAGCCTGTCTGCAAGATTCAAACAGATTCAGTGAAAGAGGCTTTCAGAGGAAGAGGCAGGATCACTTGAGCCAGGGGTGGAGCAGTAGGGACTCCAGGGTGGGACGGCTTTCGGGATCCTTAGTGAGACAGCTCTGCAACAGATCCTGGCAATCTGGAGAGAAAGATGGGGATCGAAGATTAATACAGACAGTGTGTGTGTGTGTGTGTGTGTGTGTGTGTGTGTGTGCTTGTCTGGCGTTGGGACAGCTCCTTCTTGATGACAGGTTCACTGCAGAGGATCTCCCCTCCTGCTACTGAAGGGGTAGCATCCAGACAACATGCCATACAGTACCACCCCCAGCTGTCACACTGTGGTCGGCTGTGTAGGATCCACACTTGTGCCACTCTGGTGGCGTGTACTCGCCGGTACCTGGACAGACAGAGTGAGACATGGAGGGAGAGAGAGATAAAGAAAGAAAGGGAGAGACAGCAAAGTGTTTGAAAGTAATTACAATTGCAAACGAGAACAGTACCCCCCACCGGGCAGTGGCCTGCAGCCCCCAGACCCCTGCAATTTGTTTTAGCTGAAATCTAAATTTTGCATTCTCATTCTCATCCTGCCTGGTGTCAATCGTACAGGGGGGTGGTGATGTAATAATGTGGGAAATGATTTTCTTGGCACACTTTGCAACATTTGCCATAGCATGCCTAAACATTGTTGCTGAGCAGTTGCGTCCCTTCACGGCCTGCCAATCTACCCTTGATCAAATGGGAGCGCCCCATCGTCTCAAGATGGCTCCATGAACATGACAGCGACTTTAATTCGGTCCCCAGATCTCGACCCAGTAGAAACCTTTGGCAAGAACTGAGTGAAGTCAGCTTGGAACGAGATCCCTGTGGAAGGCTTTGGCACTCGCTGAATCCAGGCCTTGAAGAATTAAGGCTGTTCTGAAGGCAAAAGGGGGCCCCACGCAGTATATATACTTTGTCCTGTAGATTGCTCCATGTGTAATAATACAATATTATTAATAACTGAAGCCAAGGTTGACAAGTTCTCAGCCTTGTTGCTCATAACTACATAGTAACACAAGAAACTGTTCTTGTGGTGTGAGGTTTTGGTCTTGATGGACCGCAGCCTCCTGCCAGAGGGGAGTGACTCAAAGAGTTTGTGTCCAGGGTGGGAGGGGTCGGCTACAATCCTACCTGCACGCCTCAGGGTCCAGGAGGTGAACAGGTCCTGGAGACATGGCAGATTGCAGCCAATCACCTTCTCAGCAGAGCAAATGACACGCTGCAGTCTGCCCTTATCCTTGGCAGTGGCAGCAGCGTACCAGATGGTGATGGAGGAGGTGAGGATAGACTAGGTGATAAGTTACAGTTATACAACATCCATCCATTTTCCATACCAGCTTTTTCCAATTCAGTGTTACAGGGTTGCTGAAACCTATCCCAGCATGCATTGGGCAGAAAGCAGAGAAACACCCTGGACAGGTCCCCAGTCCATCACAGGGTGAACACATAGACATAGACAACCACAGTCATGCTCAGAGGCTCCAATTCACCGGCATGTCTTTGGACTGTGGGAGGAAACTGGAGGACCCGGAGGAAACCCTCAGCAACTCACACAGAAAAGGACCAGGGTCGAGATTTAAACCTTTCTTGCTGTGAGGTGACAGACTAACCACTGAGGCTCCGTGCCGTCCTGCTATCAACATGCATTAAAAGAAACTGATATATGTTGATGTTTCGAGAACAGGTAACAAGACATTTAACACACGGACCAGGATGGCCGAGTGGTTAAGGCGTTGGACTTAAGATCCAATGGGCAAATGTCCTCGTGGGTTCAAACCCCACTCCTGGTAAGACATTGACACTTTAATGTTTGTTCAACACATTCTTTCTATACTCTTGAAAAACAACAATCAACCAACAAGCTGTTTGTAGGTGGGTAAGTTAAACCATATGATATGACAAGGTAATAGTCTTTACCGCAGCTATGCATGGCAGTGGTTTCCATTGGGCCCATTAAGTTACATCAAGTATTAAAATACAATCTGTTTGATTACAATCACATTTCATCATTGCTTGTTTGTTAATATTTACACCTGTTGTAAATGTACCTGTTGGCTATCTATCGATCGATCGATCTATCTATCTATCTATCTATCTATCTATCTATCTATCTATCTATCTATCTCACAAAATATCTATCTTTTACTTTTTGATACTTTTTAAACTCGGCCAGGTACGTATTTGATATTTGAAGGAACAGTTCAATGAGATGTCGATATTTCATAAAAGTCAGAGCGAACGGGAGCCACAACCATCAAAGGAATACAGCAAAGAAGGAAATTATTATAAGTCCACTAAGTTAACATGCCAGCTAGCAGAGTGGGCTTCACCACGCAGTGTTTTAATTGAAATATTGATTATAGTCAATGGGCAAATGTTTCCCATCCATACTCGTTCATCTACTGCTCCATCCATCTTGGCCTTAACAGACATTAGGCATTAGTCTAACACTGAAATAATGTGTAGACCAGGCCGCAAGCTACAATGTACCCGGTATGATGGTAGTAGATGTTGGTGTCGGCCTAACAGGACAACATTTCTCTCTGTATTACTTAAACACGTCATAGCTGACTGTCTGTTGAATGCCATGCTGTCTTTCTCACTCTGCCTGTCTCTCTCTCTCTCTGAAAGAGATGCAGCGATACAAGAGTAAGAGGAGCTACCCATGGTGCTGAAATGTAACTGGTGTGGCATCTATCTATCTATCTATCTATCTATCTATCTATCTGTCTGTCTGTCTGTCTGTCTGTCTGTCTGTCTGTCTGTCTCTCTCTCTCTCTCTCTCTCTCTCTCTCTCTCTCTCTCACTCTAGTGACCATTAGTAGTCAGGTTCGTTCGGTTGACCTGCCAACTTCCACAGCTGAATTTGACTCTTGAAAACGACGATGTTGCGGTGAAAGAAAAGGCTGTGTAAGAACATGCAGCAAAATGTGCAAAGTCACTGACATGTTTGATGCCAGAACATGATGATGTTGCTGCTGCTGCTGCTCCTGCTTCTGCTGCTGTAGCTGATGATGCTGCGGCTGATGATGATGATGATGATGTTGATGTTGATGCAATTGCAATAGACAAACTAGATAGATAAAAGATAGGGATTGCAGAGCTTTCTGTATCTAGCTACTGGAGAACTGGGCCCCAAATATGCAGGAACTCAAACCAACCAGATATTTGGCCTTCATCTTGACAAATCCAACTCTGTAGAATTGTTAGACGGGCACAATACCAAAACAAAGTCATCATCTTCATCTCAAGATCCAAGGAAATACACAGCATGTCGAATCAAAGAGGAATAAAGGAAGATTCACCTGATGGGTTTTGATTTCTATTACGTTTTATAACGTTCAAATAACAATTACACACAGAAACTGTGAATTCATGAGTTTTCCCAACAACAGGCAGCATGTGCAAAACTTCATTCACGAGTGACTTGTGGCCTTTCTGTGTGGAGTTTGCATGTTTTCCCCGTGTTCACTTGGGTCTACTGGAAAGAACCCCGTCTAAAATCATACAATATCCAGTCGGTTGTCCGTGACGAGGACGGCGACAAACACCTGGACTTGGTCCCGGGCGCGGCTATCGTCTGCGCTCCCTGGCCGGCTTGGAGGAAGATCGGCGGGGATGGGTTAGATGCAGTACATTCAACTCGGACACTTACCCTGCATGTGTGTTGTGTCGGCGGCCACTTCTCCTACATGTGTTGAGTGTGTTTGACGTTGCAAATGAAGTCAATCTTAATCTTAAGACTCTTACGGGCCAGGCGGGGTTCGCACCACCGTCAGGTGAGGCGATAATTCCAGTTACAGTTATACGCAACTAGCCGCCGCCGGTCAGTAAACAAGTTTTTATAAATACCACTTACCGAGAGGACACAGACAAGACGAGAATTGTACAAAAGGAGGTGTGATTTCCAGAGCACAAAGTGGCTTTTAAACAAACAAGACGCCGTGCAGGAAAAGAAAAGATGCAAGCAGGCGATACCGAGGATATATCGCTTTTCTTTTTTTCCTCGACATCGATATGTCGTTTGATCCTCCTCTTCGGGATTTCCCATTGCTCATATGCACGCGCGGCACCCCCGGCACCAACGACATGCATACGACCCCGGGAGACTCAATCACAGCTCCCGAAGGACCTCGGTCTCACCTGCCCAAAAGTGAATGGAAATCCAAATCTATTTAAAGGGCTATGAATAGAGGTCAAATTCCGTCATGGTGTTGGAGACAGAAACAGTTCTGCTATTCTTTCAGGCTATTCTGTTATGTACTTTTTGTGAAATTGATGATTAATTTTACAGTTGAAGGTGAAAAAATGCATCATGGGGCATATCAGCGTCAGTACGAACATACCAGCGTTCTATGTAGAAGATTGTTTTCTCGCTACTGTTGCTACTGTGAAATAAAAGGTCGCAAACGGGTGTTTTAATTGAAATATTGGGCACGTTTCCATCATAAGTGATTATACAGAGCTGCCGAACGACACTACGTGGGGATCGAACCCGCAACCCGTGACTGAGAGTCAGAGTTGAAAGGTCAGAAAGATGGGCATCATAAAACAATGCCTCCTCCTACTTAGTCCTAGGAGTCTCGTGGTAAACCATCTGAACCAATGAAATGATACACAAACAAATCTACTTTTCATTGCTGCTTATTTTATTAGAACAATATCTTGGGGAAAAAAGAGCATTTTGTTCACAAAGTGTCTGACAACATTCAAAGTAAAAAGATGTGCACAACAATATGGAAAGAAGTACTGCCATTGGTTATTACAACATATACAACATGGTAAAAACACACTTATTACATGGGGTTGACATACTGACAGTGTCCTGCAAAAAACCCCAAAACCTTGTACCTCCAGTTTTATTTATTTTTCGGTGATTAGTTGCTGATGTCGTCCACTGAAAATGCATGGTGATATGTACAGAATACGTGGGCCGCAAAGGGTACGTGAATCAGGAAAAGCTGACTTGTCAGAGGTACGGAGTTTCTCACAGGACACCGGCGATCCCGGTTAAAACAAGAGGAATGATGAGAAGAATGAAACTGGCTTTTGTTTTTGTTTTTCTGTGTGGTGAATCTGAGCAGCACCACGCCCACAGCAGCTTGGTGAGCCTCGGTGAACCACCGGTTGAACAAGAATTTGCTGCAAATTCCTACTTAATCATTGCTAGCGTCTCAAAGCTTTTGTTTTCTTTGCATAATATTCAGAATTACAGCACAGTGGCTATGATATGCAACTCACAGTTTTCATATGTATAGAAGTGTGTGTGTGTGTGTACTTTTAATGGAGCAATGTTTGGTAAATGATGCTTATGAGCCATCATGAATTATTGATCAGCACCCTCGCATTCAAAGTAGGCTTATGAACCAAACCAAAATGTGAAGAAGTCAGGTCTGTCCATTTAGGAGTCAGGATGGTCTATTGAGTTAGTAAGAACCCCCAGCAGCCCCAGAGAAAGAGGTGGGTGTGCTATATATACCCCTGGATATTACCGCCTTTACCCATGAAATGATATGAGAAGCTGAGGACAATCGCCTCCACTCCCCTCGCATCTTTCCGTCTGTGTCTGAGTTTACAAGCGGAGCGATTTAAAAAGCAGAAAGACTGCATTTCGACCAAAACAGAAAATCTAATCTAGAACAATTTACTGCACAGGCCTGATGTTTTCATAGCTTTCAAAAGAGGCCAAGCACATTTAGTAGTTTCCTCCCTGTATAGAGAACCATGAGCCGATAACCTCTGTGGGAAATAGTATCTCCTTTCTTTAGATAGCCATGAGATCAGATCTGTGCCGCAAAGAGTTCAAAAGAGTTTGTTTTGTGCCATAAAAGCTAGAATGGGACAGTCAGCAAGACTGCAAGAAACTGGTAGGTTGAGGTTATGCGTGCCATTTTGCATCCCCTAACCGAGGGATGCAAAATATCCACACACAAGCTGCAGCATCAAGAGAAAGCCAAGGTTAGCGGCAGGGGGGTTCAAGTAAGAGCAATATCTACAGTATCATTCTGTACATTTCACAGCTTCAAATGAAGAAACAGGTTACAGCGCTCGCTGCTCGTTTCGCCTCGAGAAGAAAAGGGATCATCAGTGGCATTTGTGTCAGAAATCAGATCAACGGGAAGCGAACTTCATCTCGGCCGCGTGACCGCGTAGAGGTCGGTCACAGCACAGACAAGAGACGGTGAGAGGTGTAACAATCAATACGAAAAAAATAAAATATGGGATCTGAAGGAACTCAAAACATCGAGACAATCATGTCGACACTGGAAAGCAGGAAAAATCATGCAAAAAAAAAAAAAGTTGCTCCTTGCTCGTCAAGAGTTACAAAAGAGTATAAAAAACCATTAAGCAAGAAAATTATTAGAAATTGTTCCTCAAGGCTACACAGGGGTCACTCACAGGTCACCAACAGAGACCCTTTCATTCATTCACTCCTTTATTTATATTCAAATGCTTATAGTACTGTAGGGCAAAGTGCATTGGTTCAATTCAAACCTTGTTGTTTCTAATGAAGAGTGGCGGGGTCCTGCAGTTATGATAGGAGCTACCGTCTGTCAATCAAATGTTAAAAAAAAAAAAAAAAAAGCAATCACCGTGGAAACACATTCAGCATGACATTAAAGATGTTAATATGTACAAATCATTCAATGGTAAAAACTAACTGCACGCATGGTCGCACATTTCCATGTTGATACGCGTTATATAGCTGCGTGCGCGTCATCACATTCACAAATACAACTGATTTAATGGAAGAATGTTGCAATGGAAACGCAGCTGTCAATCACCAGGAGGGCGGAGCTGAGCCCGGGGTGGCTGATGGGAGACGTAGTCTTGGTGAACACATCCTGGTGTGTGTCGGGAGAGTTTGAGTTTTAAGGCAGAGTCCGACACTGGAACTCCTCTACTGTTTTACTGGAGTCGCCCAGTCCTGAGCTGAGAGAGGGGCGCCGCCTGCTGGCCACGGAGGGGAATTACAACCAGGGAGATGAGGGAGGTGGGGAGGGGAAAGATGGGGAGGTAATAGAGGACAGGAAATAAGAGAAGGGAGAGAAAGGGAGGAGGGGTAGGTAGGGAGAGGGTGGATGTAAGGAAGGGAAGGAAGGAAGGACAGGAGAGGGGTAGAGAGGTCCTGTCCTGCTGTCTGTCTACCAGACTGGTGGTTAGGGAGTCAGCGTACACACACACACATGCAGCGACTTCAGTACATGATGATATGACATTCAACGCTACACACACACACACACACACACACACACACACACACACACACACACACACACACACACACACACACACACACACACACACACACACACACACACACACACACACACACACACACACACGGTAATTACTGCGCGATGGAACGCCTGATTTTGGGACACGCTAAAGGTCATGCTATGTGTGTGTAGGTGACGGATGAAGGCAGGCATGGGGAGCAGAGTGGCTCGGGCAGGCAGACAGGTAGGCGGGCGGGCAGACAGGTAGGCGGGCGGGCAGACAGGCAGACAGACAAGACGTCACCGACAGATGAAGATCACGGAGAAGTGCAGCGCTGCTACTGTTAGTGGCAGCAAGTGAGCATCACCAGTCAGCTGGTTCCTCCTCACCAGGCGCTCGTCACAACGAGGGGGGTCAAAGGTCATGTGTTAGGGGGTTTCATTTAGGGGATGCGGTGTCGGGGGATTCGGCTACCATGTGTTGGGGTCGTTTGATTTCTCCACCTCCACATGAGTTCTATGCTTTTTTAATTGACTTTTTGTTGAATCCAATTTGTGTCTGAACTGTATATCAAAATTCTTATAATATAAACTAGATAATAGTTTTAATCCGCAACCGATGATCAAGCCCAAATGACAGATCTACTCATTCTTCACAGGGCCTGCACACATGTTAATATGGAACTTGATCCTTAAGGACAGATGTCACATACTACAGTTTTTTAAAAGAAAGGCAAATCGTGAAGGACCTAATTGAAGTCGCTACTGAACACATGGCAGCCGAACAGATCATATCCCGACAAGAACCCCCCCCCCCCCCCAATCTAACCAGCGCCTGGAGGAGAGACTGACTTTAATTCAAAACAACAACAAAGCAACAGGGTTTCCACAGCAACGGTGAATGAAGCGTCGGGGGATGCGCCTGATGGAGCATCAGTACAGGTGGGACTTCTCCACTGGCTACTCAATATCCTGTTAAAGCTATTAAAACATATTAGTGCCTGTTTTTAGTGCCTACATTACCCAGAACCCACCCCTCTTCCTGTAGTGGTCTATGACCCAGAGATGCATGGATGTGTGAGCATGCAGACATGCAAGCCTGTCTCCATGCCCACCCCCCTCTCTCTCTCTCTCTCTCTCTCCCCCCCCCCTTTTATCTCCACCACCACCACCAATCAGCAATCAGCGTGAGCCCTCCACCAGCCAATCAAATCGCCCGGCCACCCTGCAGCCCTCAGGAACCTGCAGTCACATAGAGGAGAGAGCAAGTTACTTAAACACATACACACCCCACGCATACGCAGACACAGACATACACACACATTCGCACACACACACTCAAATACATACAGTGTGGAATATGCACACACACACACACACACACACACACACACACATCTGGAGTGTGCAATGTGTGTAACGTGACGGGAGGTCATGTTTGTGTTTTAAGAGCCACAGAACAGGACTGGACAGTATCACTCCGGATGTGATCGTCATTATACATCGTAGTGCTGTCATAGAAAAAGGGGGGGGGGGGGGGGGGGGGGCAACTCACTTTCAGGTCAACCGATTCAACAAGTGGAAATAAACTCAAACTTATTTAACTCATTTTGCAAAGACTTCAAAAGCCAGGAAATATTTCTGATATCCAGCAAATGATCGAATAATTGAATGGACTGTCAGAGTGAATACTGTGCAGTTTTAATGGACATATTGAATGAGTGAAGGTCCCCAACCACTCAACCCACCAGAGCCGTAGGTTACCCACAATCCTCACTATGTAAAGGGTCACTTTTATACATTTGGCTGCTGTCAACAGAGAAAACAGGACATGGGTGCCACGCTGCTTTAACTAAGAAGTACTGATGGTACTAAGAAGTACCATCACTATGGTGAGACGGCCGATGTTAATCAACTGCTAATCAACGACTTCGTGAAACATTGACCAGGAACAATATATGATAACATGATAACAGACAACATACAGGATATATTAATGTAGACTCAGGGGGGACTGGAGTTCTTACAGTCTCCTTTAACTAATCAACCAACATTAAAGCAATGAAACTGGGGGGGGGGGGGGGGGGGGGGTCTACTGCTCCAGTGGCTGACTGTGTAAACCAATGGGATATCAAAAATCTGTCATGGTATCTTTTGGTAGGGAGTTTTATGTATGCCAACAAGTAACCACTAAAGATGCAGGAAGTAAAAGAATTTTGATATAAAAATAGAATAAAACATTTTTTTGGGGGGTTATTTTTGCCATTTATCATTAAATATGTGTATATTATGACATTAGCTAACAAGCTAAAAAAAAGAAAAAGAAAAAGGCATTTAACATTTCACAGCGGTGCATGTTAAAGTGGCGAGCCGAGCTTTGCAAGGTTGAAAAGAGGAACTCTGATCTGGGTGCAGTGATAAGGGGCTAAATTAGCTCAACGTGACGCTAACGCTGCACTGAGAACGAGAAAACTGAACCCTGGAAACTAGCAGAGGAGCACTGGGGCTGACACAACCACACACACACACACACACACACACACACACACACACACACACACACACATACAAATCACATCATTATATTGATCCAAAAAGTTTAAAATCAGGGAGTCTTAAACATCTCCATCTAAAAACGAAAGATTTTTTTTTTAAAAAGAGAAAAAAAAAAAAAAGGATTTGACAAAACAGCAAAAACAAAAGCATGAATGAAATATTAAATAACATCTTAAATGCTTTGATCGGTTAGAAGTGGTGTAGCCTCAACAGAGCAGTGGAAACACACCAACACCTCCTGTACAGCAAAGTCGCTCAAACGCCATCGAGCGGCTTTTCCTTTCGTCCGTGCGCTCAGACGCTCGACACCACGGGTACGCATGGGAGGACGAGGACAGATGGAGACAGGGATAGAGGAGCGGAGATGGGGGGATGGGATGAGGAGGAAGGGACGGGAGACAGACGAGTGTCCATGCAGGTGCTCAAGACGCTGTGTTGCCTTTCCGGTGTTATCTTGAGAGGGATGGAGGGATGGAGGGATGGAGGGAGGGGGGATGGAGGGATGGAGGGAGGGGGGGTGGAGGGATGGAGGGAGGGGGGGTGGAGGGATGGAGGGATGGAGGGAGGGGGGATGGAGGGATGGAGGGAGGGGGGGTGGAGAGGACAGAGCAGTGTGTAGCTTCAGATGTAGGTGACAGCACCTTTGCTGTTTTTCTCCATGGTGATTTCTACATAGGAGGTGGGAACGTATCCCTCCGCCCCGCTCTGCTTCCTGGCCCGGGTCCAGCCGTCTCCTTTATCCTCCTCGATGATGTACAGCAC
>JAXDDW010000270.1:22500-47500 GCA_034670385.1 Hoplostethus mediterraneus | reverse complement strand
GAAGGCAACTGGTGCAAGAGTTGCATCAGAGCTTAAGATTGGCCCATCTGTTGCTGGAGCTCCTTGCTATGCTAAGGGGGATAAGGGTTAGGGGTTAAGGGTAGAAAGTCATGCAGTCTACTTTCAACTGTTAAAACCTTCTTCTTAAATCAGCTGTTAACATGTTTTGACGATGTCATACCTCTGATCCACCTCTTTCTGGAGCTCCTTGCTGAGTTCATCGATCCTCTGCTGCAGCCTCTTCCTCCTCTGCTCTGGGGGCAGGTGGCTGAAGTCCTCGAGAGACGGGGCCTGGTGGGGAGAAAACCAGCACACTGAATCCTCCCTTACTCAGACTAGCTCTATGTCTATGCTCAGGACGAACTCCAGGGTGTGAGGGAGGGAGCCTGGGAGATATGAAACCTTGAACATGTTGGAGTGGTCGGTTGTGTTGTTTCATTGATCTTTCTCTAAAGTCTATTTTATTTGCTGGTACAAAAACATTTCCCTACAGGGATCATTTAGGTGTCATTAAATCTCTCCACTGAATGCATGACATTTGTTGAGGCGGGGTGAGTGTACTCACCATTGCTAACCAAAAATAAATAATAATAAATAAAATAAATTCAAAACTAGGAAATTCTGATTCTCTAAATGTAGAGAGAATATTATATCTGACAGGAAGCAAATAATTGGAGCAACTGCTAGCGAATACCACTGGGTTTCCATACTGGATCCTATGGGAAGAGGTCTATGGTTGCATCGGTGGTTTCTACTGGTCTACATGGTGAGGAGGCATGCACCAACACCTACACTGCTGGGTCTACTTATTAACAGACACACACACACACACACACACACACACACACACACACACACACTTACCGTCTTGACTGACCACTGAGCCGTAATGCATTAACCATGCCACAGTTAAAGAGACAGACAACATGGGGAGCTTGTTAGTGTTCAGTATGTCGACAAGCCTGACAGTCAGTCAGATATTCAGTCAGTCAGTCAGTCAGTCAGTCAGTCAGTCAGTCAGTCAGTCAGTCAGTCAGTCAGGGTTCCCACTGTGGCCCTTATGTAAAATTCCATGACTTTTCCATGACTAAGGCAGAGCGCTTCCATCACCTAAAAATTGAATTATTTTGGTTTGTGGTGTATTTCTGTGGATAACCGATAATCTGTGGATAAACGTCGATGACATCATGGCAGGCTATTTCCAACTCCGCTACAATAGAGTCTGAAAGTAGAAACACCTATCTAAAACATCAACAGTACAGTCCCTCAGAATCAAGAAGGCTTCTTTCTTTTTTGCGACGAAGTTCAACAATCATACAGGAAAAACATCGTCGAAGAGGAGGAGGCATCAATTTCTCCACTGACCGCAGCCTCAATAGACCAGAATGCAATGCAGCCACAAGACATGTTTTGTTTGGAGTAAGGGGCGTGACTCTCAACTAGAAAAACAAACTCTTACTATCGCTATTGTAAAACCCACAGCTGAATGCAACAGGCTCAGGCCCATTCTCTAGGGGTTGTTGGAAGGCATCCTGGGAAATGTAGGGAATCACTAACTGAAGTAGTAGTACACGAGGCAGGTTGAGGGAAAGGCGGTGCACCAAAAAAAGTAAATTACACTTCATGGCAAAATAACTCCTGGCATACATTGGACATCACACTGACGATATAAAACAGTGTGAGAGGATCTGGGGTGGATTTTTCCTTTAATGTTCTTCTGAAGGTTGGGTTTTGTTGTGGAAAACACCTTGTAATATATTCTTGTAAAGCAACTCAGTTCTAAAAGTTCCTGCTATTCCCTGACTTTCCAAGAGAATTTACCATATTCCCTGATTTCCCCTCTCTGGAATACACCTCTCTGAATTCCATGATAGTCCAGAAAGTCCATGACCTGTGGGAACCCGGTCAGAAAGTCAGTCTATCAGCCAGCCAGACAGTCAGCCAGTTCCTCTGACGGCCATTAGACAGATTAAATCAGCTACTTAAAGACCGGCCAATCACAGATGGTGCTGAAAAAACCGACAGGTCATCAAAGTTTCGGCACGCCACTGCGGTTGAGTGTTATTGACAAGTTTGTGTTAAACGGTCTGAAAGCAGGTAGCGCTGCATCACAGCATACTGACTCAGTGTTAGCAGAGCCACTCTAAAACAAACACACACACACACACACACACACACACACACACACACCACTGCAAGCTAGGTACACCACACCCGGCTCCAGCCCTCCCTCCCCACACACCACTGCAATCACAAGGCCAAAACCCTCTAAATCTCTCCACACACACCAACCAAACCCACATAGAAAACACAGTCAATCACCAACGATCCTCAAGTGTTGTGATTGGAGGAAAGGCCTGTCTGTCTCATTCTGCAGTACGTAAAGGGAGAGAGAGAATCACAGGAAGAGAGAGAGAGTAAAAATGAGATAGGATAGGAGATAGGAACATGCAGAGAACCAAACTGAGAAAGAGAAGAAAGACAGGAGGAAGTAGGACCGGGTGTCTGCAACTTTCATCAAGTTGAATTTAAAACTTTTTAAATGCCAGAAGAAAATATAAATATAAATCATATCATTTAAGGCATTATGAGACTTTTTCCAGAACCTGCAGACACCCTGAAACACAACTGAAAGAAAGCAAAAAACAATCACGTCAACCGGTGTCACGCCATCACAACGCTACTTCCTGGCTCACCCCTCTCCTCAGGCCCCTGAAGGAGGGGATTCTGGGTACTGTGGTCTTTAGCTCAGACAGACAGTAGCCTACTGGGTCGGAGCTGAATCGGGGCGGAGGGGGGAGTTGGGCGGTGGGCCGGGGACGGTGTGGGCGGGAGGAGGAGGAGGGAGGAGGAGGAGGAGGGGAGGAGGAAGGGGACTGGTGAGGAGGAGGAAGAGAGGACAAAAGGGGGCGGGTCAGGACTACATATTAACTGGATTTGTTTTGTATTAGGAAAAAGCCTTCGCATATTAAATCCCAGGTTTGAGACGTAGAGAGTGGAACTTCCTGGAATGTAGAAAAAACCCAGGTAGGAACAAACATCATGAAATCACTCCAGTTTACATGGATACTATTAACTATGACCTAAAAACATTTCATCAAACTAGTATTCAGGTGGACACACACACACGCACACGCACACGCACACACACACACACACACACACACACACACACACAAGTTCCTGGTTGCGTGACGCTAACGCTAACGCTAACGAACAGGCAGACAGTTAAAGATTAACCAACATCTGTAGAGGGGCAAAGTCCAAACACTGGCGGAGAGGTGACAGAAACCGAGCGCTGACGACTACAGCAGCGAAACATCGGGAAGTGATATTAATAATAACGACTCATTTATAAGTTAAGACAGTTAAGACAGACAGACAGACAGACAGACAGACAGACAGACAGACAGACAGACAGCGTGTCCGGGATGTGACTGTAAAAGCTCCATCTGTGTGATGTTGAGCTGCAGGGTGGGGTTTTATTACTCATCACAACTGCAATGACTAACTATGATGAGGCTGTGAGTGTGTGAGCGGTGGCTTGTTCAGTTACAGGACTCTGAGTATATCAGCCGACTGAATGCATGTAAGACTTTCTATGACCAGCACATGAGCGAAGAAAGGTCCAAAGTCCAAAAAAAACTATTCGGGCCGACAACAATCTCAGGGACGAGTTTTACCTGAGGTTATTTTACTGGGTATTTTACTGGAGGTAAAAGAGGCCAGAATGTTTTACTGCTGTGGCAGCACGTTGTCCATAAAAATCATGGACATGGACGGGATAGAAATTGCTCCGGTAATGATTACGTTGCCCCACGTTGCCCAACGTTGCCCAACGTTGCCCCACGTTGCCCAACGTTGCCTCTTTTATAGTATTTCTGCTTCATTAGATGATCACAGCGCAGAGGAGCCTGAGACGTTTGAGACCCTCTTACCTTTGGTTTCTTCCCAAACAGCCAGAGTTTGTTCTTGGCCTTGCCCATGGAGTGTTTGGGATCGGATCGGGGCCCGGGGCCCCCGTCTTTGTCTCGGTCCGCTTTGGGCGTAGAGCTGATGGTGCCGTCTGATCCGGTTCTGCTCAGATTCTGGCTGAAGTCCTCGAAGGGGAAGTCGCCCGGCGGCTCAAAGCCCGACTTGAAGGACTCCACCACGATGGCCGAATCCTGGGAGGAAGAGACGCACCCATAAACACCCCAGCTCTCATCCCTCCCTCCATCCCCACCTCTCATCCCTCCCTCCATCCCCACCTCTCATCCCTCCCTCCATCCCCACCTCTCATCCCTCCCTCCCTCCATCCCCACCTCTCATCCCTCCCTCCATCCCCACCTCTCATCCCTCCCTCCATCCCCACCTCTCATCCCTCCCTCCCTCCATCCCCACCTCTCATCCCTCCCTCCATCCCCACCTCTCATCCCTCCCTCCATCCCCACCTCTCATCCTTCCCTCCATCCCCACCTCTCATCCTTCCCTCCATCCCTCCCTCCATCCCCACCTCTCATCCCTCCCTCCATCCCCACCTCTCATCCTTCCCTCCATCCCTCCCTCCATCCCCACCTCTCATCCTTCCCTCCATCCCCACCTCTCATCCTTCCCTCCATCCCTCCCTCCATCCCCACCTCTCATCCTTCCCTCCATCCCTCCCTCCATCCCCACCTCTCATCCTTCCCTCCATCCCTCCCTCCATCCCCACCTCTCATCCTTCCCTCCATCCCCACCTCTCATCCTTCCCTCCATCCCTCCCTCCATCCCCACCTCTCATCCTTCCCTCCATCCCTCCCTCCATCCCCACCTCTCATCCCTCCCTCCATCCCCACCTCTCATCCTTCCCTCCATCCATCCCCACCTCTCATCCTTCCCTCCATCCCCACCTCTCATCCTTCCCTCCATCCCCACCTCTCATCCATCCCTCCCTCCATCCCCACCTCTCATCCTTCCCTCCATCCCTCCCTCCATCCCCACCTCTCATCCATCCCTCCCTCCATCCCCACCTCTCATCCTTCCCTCCATCCCTCCCCTACGTTTATCGACAGCTTTTTCAGCAGCGACCATTCACTGCAGACGCTCTTTCTTCAGACGACGGGGATAACCTGTTTCCTTCTCCTTCCCTCCATCCTTCCTCCTTCCCTAGTACCTACCTTTCGCTCGTCGACAGCCTTGGCGGCGGAGACCATTCCCTCCAGGCATTTCGAGATGATGGGAATGACTCTCCTCTCCACCTCGGCGAAGCTCCGGTACGTCTCTCCCAGCTTCACCGTCCGACGTTCGTCCATGTCCTGCAGGTTCTACAACACGGAGCCCAGGGCTCGGTATGAATTACTTCTGCAGACTAGCAGCATACACCCGAGAAACAGTCAAGAAGTTTGGGACAACTGACTGGTTAAGAACATCAACCAAATTCACAATGTCATGGACTTGGTCTACCTTAAAGATGTGCGGTATGGCGTTGTTGAAGTGTTTCCACTGTTCTGCATTGAAGTTTTGGAGCTGGGCAGCGTACTCGTTCTTGCTCTCATCGGCCATGTGTGTCCGCAGGTAGAACTGGGATTTGGCCTGGAGGACAATTTCATCCACACAAACATTAACTCATGAGGCATTTACAGAGAGGTAGGACATTCACCACTGTGGTGGGTGAGAGCGATGATGGCGGCGGTTCAATAGTTTATACATTAATAGGATCTCCATTAGTTGATGCCTCAGCGACCACTAATCTTGCAATACGACCACAAAACAAAATCTAAGGGAGAATATAATGATGTGACTCATTCTGAATCCCTAATGCAAGGAAAAAGAAAAGAAGCCCCAGGCAGTTTCCAATGCATGCAGAATATCTTGCATGTCAACTCAAGTGCTATTTATAGAGATGTCAACATGCTACGATTCTATCTTGCTGAACATTATGTAAAAAAAAGTATTTATTTATTATGTTATTATTTATTTATTATATTTATTTATTAAACTTTTTTTTAAATCATTTTATATTTATATTTTTTATTTTTTATTTTATTTTTTTATATATATATGAAAATAAAAATAAAATTAAAAAAAATATATATAAAATAAATAATTTTTTAAAAATATAATTGACATTTTTTTTGAAAAACGCTGCAGGCATAATTCAAACAATTTGCTTTTGAAATCGGGTAATCCTCTTCAATACCTCTCCTCTAATACCAATAGTTTCAATTCAATTATAAACGTGGGCACCGATTCTACATCTATTTGCTTTAACCAAATCCAACATGTATGATAACTTCTTTTTTTTATTATTAACTTATCTACAGGGTAATATGGATTTCAAATACAGACAGCTTTTATTGATGACAACAATTGACCAGTTTCAGCTCTCTGTCCCAGTACTGAGCTCGCTTTAGCTCTCTGTGCACTATGGACTCAACATCGACATCTTTTCACTGATAATAAAAAAAAAAAAAAAAGGAGAAGCTGAAGATAATTTATAGACGAATGCATTATTGAGGGGGCGGGACCTCCCTACCTTCTCCACCTCCGATTTGGTGGCGTTGATGTCGTTATCTAACCTATCGTAGCTCAGCTGGGACTTCTCGGCCTCCTTGCACTCCCTCTCAAACTTCTTTTTACTCTGCAGGGAGAGAAGGGACAGGGGGCACAACGTTATGACATCATCACCCCATAAAAATAATACGCTTAATTCATTTGTTTTTAAAAAAGGAAAAAAGTGAGTGAGAAATTAAAAAAAGAAAAGAGGGTGAGAGGAAAAGAGAGGACTAGAGGAGGACAAAAACAGAGAGGAGAGACAGAGGCACAGCTAGACAGAGAAAGATAGTTTCCTTCCTGCCAGCCCATCTGGGTTGCATTAGCAGAGAAGGAAACACAGAGAATAGCTGAGACATTACAGTCACTAGGTAGTCACTGTTAAAGACACATAGACCACACACCAAAACACCGTTGCTTTATTTTGTTTGTTTTTTGCGTAGGAGAAAAGTAACAAAACGCAACTGGACATTTATTAGTTCAAAATTTAACAAGCAGGCATTAGGTTGTTGGGTCTTGTGTCACCGTGGTGTTTGTTAATATGACTTGTAATGAGCAGCTTATCCCCAAAAACTCCTCAAATACAGTTTAACTGCGTCAAAACTGAACAAATGGAATATGTGATCCCTCTCTGGAGGCTTTTGGGAGCCAAAAAGGTTGTCAGGGGCCTTTGCTTTGGGCAGGCCTGGCCTACACTAAGGTCCGTGTGTGTGTGTGTGTGTGTGTGTGTGTGTGTGTGTGTGTGTGTGTGTGTGTGTGTGTGTGTGTCTTGGCCCTGTCCACGGTCCCTGTAGGCCAGGCGGTTTGCCAGGAAGAAGAAGAAGAAGAAGAAGAAGAAGAAGAAGAAGAAGAAGAAGAAGAAGAAGAAGAAGAAGAAGAAGAAGAAGAAGAAGAAGAAGAAGAAGAAGAAGAAGAAGAAGAAGAAGAAGAAGAAGAAGAAGAAGAAGAAGAAGAAGAAGAAGAAGAAGAAGAAGAAGAAGAAGAAGAAGAAGAAGAAGAAGAAGAAGAGCCCTGCTGTCTTTTCACACCAAGACAAAAAGCTTCAACATTGTATGTTGTATTTACTGGGGCAGCATTCTATTGAAGGTGGCTCCAACACACCTTTTCAGATGTAAAAAATAAAAAATAGGTACATAGGTACCTTACAGGGATGACATGATTGTGCCATTTTTCTTTACTTGGCACTTGTGAAATTATGAGAAAAAAAAAGAATTGTCAATTGTCCTGCAGTTATTTCTGTTAGCATCCCTCATTAAAACAAGTAGGAAACAGATACCGCTAGCTGCCAATGAACCAGATGCTGCTAGGGAGATTCATGCCAACAACAAAGTAATGCCAACAATGCAAAACACGGCTTTTCAATTAAGGAAAGTGCCGATACACCTTTTTACACCATGAAGTGACTGATGTAGAGTCGCAGACTAAAATGCCGACGTGTCCCTTTAAGTAAAGGATGTGCAGGAGAAGAAGTTCCTTAGAGGGAATATTGACACCAAGTCGTTTACATCTCTCGTTCCATCCCTCCGTACTTACGTTGTCCATCTGTTTCCAGCACTGGTCCAAATACTGCTGGGCCTTCCTGCCCTCCTGTAGGTGCTGCACACACACACACACACACACAGGAAAATACATGTAAATATAGCAAATACATATTGAATCCATACACAAACCACATTATTGGATTGCAACAATACAGGGCAGCTGCAGCTACGAACAACACAACACCAAACCACTAAAGAAAAAAAAGGCCACAGATTTACTAGAGTTCATTGATCCCAGCAGTAAAATGACATACTGGATCCTCCATAGGAATACATGGAAAACTAGTTATTGTGGTTATTGACCGAAGGTGGAGGCAGTAAATGATTTGCAATTCTGGTTAGAAAAGTCAATGCTGAAGAGATGAATGAGATCATGTATGTTTAATTAAAAAAAATATATAAAAATGTATATTATATATATATATATATATCTATATTTAAATTCAATTATGCTATTTTTTGTTTTGCTAGGAGTGAAAAAGGAAGTCCCTTCTCAATATGGCACCCATGATACGGCAGGAATTTAGCAAATTCAATAGATGAAAAATCTAAAATCAGGTGGCAGGTAGGAACAAAACAACAGGAAGTTGTATTGAGGAAGTGTCCGTCTATCATGGGTTCAACCATGTGGCCGTACAGCGATATATGAGATGTCAGTACAGTTGAGATTACTTTATTATACACAAGGTGACTGGAAAGTGTATTTTATGGTTTTACATTTGTCCTTTATACTAGAAACACACAAGGATTACACCAGCATGTACGATGTTGCACGTGTGGTTGTGAATGTGTGAATGTGTGTGTGTGTGTGTGTGTGTGTGTATAGGGACATATTTTCTTTATAGATGCTACATGTAGCATTTGTAAATCAATTAATCATTATCAAATCCATTTTTCTATATATACCGTAAACAAACGAGACCATCACTGAGAAGACTGGCCGCCTCTACACACTATTTTACACCGTGCACCACCGGTCGCATTTTGTGCAAAATCTGCTGGGTGGCTTTACGGCACAAAACAGGAAGAGGGCGCTGTTCTTCCAGAACAAATTGAGCTAAAATCTTTTTAGTTTCTAGCAAGAGCAGATGGTGGAAGGAGTTAAAGGTCGATGGAAAAAATTTAAAAAAAAAAATCACATCCAACTTTTCAGTTAAGACAAAGACGCCAGGTAGAGGAAGCAACGGGGTTTATGGGAAATGTGGTCTGAATTTTAATACCACTGGGGTGAGACATGAGGCTACCATGTTTCTCCACCACGGTCTCATTTGTTTTTGGTAATTATACCAAAGTATCACAATTAATCTGAGAATGATATATTGATGATATATTGATGATAAAAATGCACCTTTAAGCTTTGATGCTTGGAAAGTAGTGTGCAAGGTAGACAGAATACTCGATGGCACTATAAGGATGCACTAAGCAGTACAACATGTTTGCACTCAGCTTCCAGGTGGCTTCTCCACAGACCTTACATATAGTTGATACTAGGCAGTGTAGTGTACAGTGTAGTATGCACTAGGTAGTGTACTCACATGTTTCCTCTCAGCCTTCAGGTCTTGGCTGTACTTCATCAGCTCTCCGTAGACCCTGTGGCCCATCTCCTCTGCCACCACCTCCCTCTGACCAGCATAGTCATTCAGTTCATTCAGTATGGAGTAGAACGACAGGCAGGATGTGAACCTGGACAACAGACTCTCGTTAACACACGTTACAAATACTGTATAGACGTCCTGTACAGCCTGCACCGCGGGTTCACACCGCGAGCAGCAGCGCGATCAGCAAGTCACCCGAACTCGAATTCATTTCCTACCGAGCTGAGCGACCGAGGAAAACAAGCTAGTCAGCCAAGGAAAGTTGGCCGTCAGCAGCTTACCAGATTACCACGCTTCCTTGTTTCCCTACCGATGCGATTCGCTTCAAGAACAACTGTTCTGCCTGGCAGGTTCAAAATGGATTAGTTGATTACGGCCGTTCAAAGTTTCCCAGTTCGCTACAACCTTTATTTGAAAGAGTACAGGAATGAACCAAACTGACGCCTGGAGAACGGTTGCGTCCATCGCTGGGGTCGACGGTAAACTCTGAAGTTGTTTTATTTATTATTTCATTTCATATAAATAAATGTCCATATTTGCTACTCTCCATCACTGACTGAAATGAAAGCTTTTACACTTGCTGGAGTCAAGAAAAAACAAATCCTCAGTGGCACAGGAAGTGATGCGTTTCGACTCACCTTGGCTCCTCATCTTTAGCGCGTTTGGGACAGTACTTCTTTACCAGGTTCCTGTTAGAGAGCGAGACAGACAGGAAGAGACGTTCAAAAGAGATACCGACAGAGAGAAAGACAAAAAAAATACCAGACAGGCAGAAGAGAGACAGACAAGTAGACCCTCAAGTCGGAAGTCAGATAGACAGACATGCACACGCACACACACACACACACACACACACACACACATACATAGATAGAGAGAGAGAGAGAGAGAGACAGGATTCCAGTGTATTATTAAAGATGAATCAAAAATATAAACATCAAAGTCTGCCAGTCAATTCCCTCAGGCTCAGGCAACAGAATGATAATGACTTAACTAGAAAGCAGAAGTGTGTGTGTGTGTGTGTGTGTGTGTGTGTGCGCGTGTGCGTGTGTGTTTTCAACAACAACAACACACACACACACACGAGGATTGTATCTTTGATCATTCCTCAGACATGCAGTAGCACTATATATGCTGTATTCTGCAGCTGGATCTCCCTCTCTGAGATCAACTACTGAGCCTCTGCTCTCTGATCAGGCAGAACGAGCCGAGTCTCCGTCTACCGTAGCTGCTTGGCGTAGTTCTGCTCGATCTCCAGACGCTCCTTGACAAACTTAGCGTAGCGCTCCAGGAAGTCGATCCCCCACTGGGTGTGTTTGTCCAGGTTCTCAAACTGGTCCTGAAAGAAACGAGAGAGCGGAGGAGAGGAAAGTTAGTGTTTTAAATCCACGCTGGCAAAACTGTCCTTTCTATGAGAATTTTACGATATGTAATAAACACTGATGGAAACCATGACAACCCTACGCAGAGGGTCGAGGGTGCCATGGTGGTAGTATAGTACCACCCAACTGATGGAAACACTCCCTCCCTCCCTCCCTCCCTCCCTCCCCCCCTCCCCCCCTCGGTTCAGATGACTCAGCAGTCTGGCTGGACGGAAGTCTTTCTTTCTAATTCTCACACATCCACATCGACGTCCTCCTGCCAGTGACTCAGCACTTCCCGTCTCATTTTCATCTAACCACATTTAGCAGACACTCGGATCCAGAGCAAATTACATTAGATCCAACAGTAGAATCAGCTGCAGCTCATGCATCACCGGCATCACCGGCATCACAAGCAGCCGGTATTTTAAAAAGGAGTGCTTAGGAGGAGACGGCAGTGCGAAGAGGAGAAAATGTCAAGAAAATCCATGTATCAAAACGGTATCAAATACATTCCTTCCCATCTCCTCTTCCTCCTTTGTGAGGAAGATGTGAGTGGGAGCCCAGAAGACAGCAGGAAGTATCGCATGGATAACAGCAACAATGTCCCATTGCAAATAAGTTGTTTTTTGTGTTTTTTTTAATAAATACTATGTGGACCTTCTTCTGCGGTCATTAGTATGGTGTTCAGAATTGAACTAGTCTGTTATTTCATCAATTTTATTAGAGGTGCATTGCTGTCAGTGGTGGAAAACCAAGGATTCATCTGGAGCCAAACCCAACACAGACAAGCGATATCCTCCAACAGGTCTATAACAATACTAACAACAGTATTACTTTTTCATTTGAGGATTGATCACAATGGTCAGAGCGGAATTAGATCGCATGAATAAATGTTCGCATTTGTTCCTGTAATAGTTTCATAACAGGCCAATACTCGGCAGCCTATGAATGACTGTAGATTGAGAAGTACTCAGTAACGGTACTCGGATCGGCCGATCCATTTAAAGTACTCACTCCTCGTATCGGTTCTGAAAAAGTGACATCGGTGCACCTCCACTTTTTATCATTGATTCTGCTTCATGAGACATGACAGCATTACAACCCAATGAACCAATTCAATTTGTCAACCAGACGTCTGCCCCTCTTCTTCATGTCAGATTGTGTAAGTAAGAATGTGGCTGTGAGGGTTTGTGTGTATTGGTGTGTGTGTGTGTGTGTGTGTGTGTCCCAAGGGTAGATAGACTGACAACACTGGCTCTGCTCAACTGGAAAAACACATTCATTTACAGCCCACACACACACACACACACACACACACACACACACACACACACACACACACACACACACACACACACACACACACACACACACACACACACAGGGAATGTAGTGGCCGATCTGTTGACAACAAACAATCCCCACCCTCTTCCCACCATGCTGTGTGTGTGTGTGTGTGTGTGTGTGTGTGTGTGTGTGTGTGTAGGTAAGGGGTCCTGATTGATGAAAAGGGGACAGGTCTGGATTTACAGTTACAACTAGAGCTAGACTTGATGTGAAGATACACCCGTCATATCAACCTAACTCATGACGTGGAGAGAGAAGAGCATCCCTACTCACTGAGACACTGTAGAGTCACCCTGATTGATCGTCCTGATTGGCCAACTGCCCTCTTGGTGGCGCTACAGCAATCAATATCATATAAACACTTCTCCAATAAATCAGTGGTACATCCTAGAGAGCTCTGCTACCCAAGACATGGTTGCTTCACTGCAACTAATACAGCAGTAACTTTTATTGTGGAAGCTGAAATTGTAGTTGGCGCTCTGTATGCTTCCATCAGTCTGTCTGTCTGTCTGTCTGTCTGTCTGTCTGTATGCTTCCATCGGTCTGTCTGTCTGTCTGTCTGTCTGTCTGTATGCTTCCATCGGTCTGTCTGTCTGTCTGTCTGTCTGTCTGTATGCTTCCATCGGTCTGTCTGTCTGTCTGTCTGTCTGTATGCTTCCATCGGTCTGTCTGTCTGTCTGTCTGTCTGTCTGTATGCTTCCATCGGTCTGTCTGTCTGTCTGTCTGTCTGTCTGTATGCTTCCATCGGTCTGTCTGTCTGTCTGTCTGTCTGTCTGTATGCTTCCATCGGTCTGTCTGTGTGCGTCAACAGAAACTCGGGCCGGATCACCCAGATAAGGACCGGCGGTGGAAACGTGAGACGACCGACCTCCTTGCCTGTCTGGTTATCATATTCTCATATTCTCATATTCTCATATTCTCATATTCTCATATTCTCTGAACACAAAAGACAGCAGAGGGGCTTCCCAACAGCATCGCCCAGCAGAGGTTTGGTTTTTAAATTATATTGGTTGTTTTATTTTTTTGGGTTGTGTGCAGCGTTTTCCTCTACTGCTGGATGCGTGCTGCCACATTTTCTCCTGCTCCAGGCTGTATTTTTCGGTTGTTTTCTGGTTGAAAACATGCTACATTTGTTCCCACCCGGAAGACGCTGGAAAGAATCACCAATCACCTACGGTGGCCCACGGGGGACAGCAGTTTCATTCATTCAATTTGTTTTATTTTGAAGTTGACCGGATGCTCTATGCCGTGACGTGGGACGTGACTGAATACCACGTAGTATTTTTTAAGGGGACAGTTCATGAACGCAGTATTGGGGAAAGTATTTGGCCCATTCATTCACGGGAAAGTGATGTTATGTCTGATGTGCGCACACACACACACACACACACACACACACACACACACACACACACACACACACACACACACACACACACACACACACACACACACACACACACACACACACACACACACACTCACACACACACACACACACACACACACACACACACACACACACTCACACAAACACACAAACTGGTTGCTTTGCTAACTGGCGCTTCTAGACGTTCCTCGTTCTTGTAGCCTAAATAACAATCGGAATCAATGATTTTGAAAATTTGCCACGATTACATAATTTAATCGCGATTACGATTATAAACACGATAATCACCCCCCCCCCCCAATCCAATAGGGCCAAAATATGACAAAGAGGCAGAGAACAAAGAGATCAAAGATGTTATAGAGCAAGATATGCATCTACACAGACACACACAGGGATGACTGACTGCTGTCTTGTCTTCATCCCTGCCTGTCTCTTCGCCTGCTCAAATCAGTCAGTCTGTCTCTCAGCCTGGCCTGCATACAGGTCTGTCTGTCTGTCTGTCTGTCTGTCTGTCTGTGGTTGCGTCAGGCTCTCCAACGGTGTCTTCATGAATAAGTAACCGAGTATGAGCTCATCCTGTAGCTTGTGGCTGAGCGCAGTCAAACGGGCTCATGGGAGATGACAGCATAGCTCAGCACTCAGCCTCTCAGCGGAGTAGGAGGAGGAGAGTGATGATGATGATGGTGAAAGCATTACTGACTGGAGAGGGGGGGGGGCACTGAATACTTGTCATTTTTCAGAATTTGTGGGCAAATGGGAAAATGGTCAAATTTAAAGATTCAGAATACCAGCTCTCAAAGATCTCCATCAGTCAAACCGGAACAGAGGCAGAAAGGTGGAGCAGCAAAACAACAACATCCTGTCACATAATCACAGGAAGTGATGTCTTTATCAACAGCAGAACAATAACAGGAGACCCTCCCATCACTGAGCATTTCGGGTACTACTGAACTTTTGTGGCTACGAATTTAAAAAAAAAAAAAAAATCGGCGTATGTGGAGAAGAATAAGGAAAACTGGATGTGCACAAGCATGCGGCAGAACACTACAAGTATGGACGGTGGGAAGGGTGTAAGGTCTGCAAATTTCATCAATTTAGACCCATTTAAGACCCATCTATTACCCATCTATACCCATCTACCATCAATTTTACCTGCAGAGGTAATAAATGTATGCAGCTTGTGGATTTGGCAGGAACAATACACCGTCCGTTTTGAAAATCAAAACATTCATAAATCTGGACATTGCTCATGGAAATCACGTGTTGATCTTTAACTGATGATATTCTTTGCACAACCACGATGTCTTATTTCCACTGTCAGCCGTGTGTCTCAACTAGGGCTGCCACTAACGATGATTTTGATAATCGATTAATCGATGAATCGGATAATTAAAAAAAGAAGCAAATTTTTACTTCCAGAATTTTATTAACAAAATGTATTATTCTCCATATTTTACAATGCTGTCTTTCAAACAACATGCAAATTCACTGCTATAAAACAAAAAAATAAATGTATGCTATACATAATGTGCAAAACGTAAATGTTTTATATTCATCTCAAAACAAAACCTGTTTGTCCTCAGTTTGAAAGGAGCTGGACTGTTTAAATAACAAATTATAAGTAATAATAAAGAAACAAAAAAAATATTTAAAAAACATAAAAACACAAACTAAATGTAAACAGGCTTTGAGGAAGTAGAACAGTTCTGCAGGAACACACACTCCATCAGTCACTCACTCTGCAGGAAAAATGTCAGCATGTCCACATGCTCCGGGCTAAGGCTGGCTCTTTTCTTGGAGGCTATGTTACCTGCTGCAGAGAAGAGGCGCTCAGATGGTGTTGAGGTGCCAGGGATACATAAGTAAGACTTTGCTAGCCTGGCCAAGGTGGGATATCTGTCCTCGTTAGTCTTCCACCAATGTAAAGGGTTTTCTTCCTTGGCAAGGGACTTTTCTCCAAAGTAAGTGAGGACTTTGTTCCTCACTTGGTTGTTGAGATCATCTTCAGCTTCCTCCTTTCTATTCTCTTCTTCGCTGCTGGTTTCAGACAGGAGTGAGTTAAGTAAAGAGACAGGAGTTGTAGGTTCAGCTGCTGTAGTAATGGTGGAGGTGGCACTGGTTTGGTCACAGAGATCATGCTGCTGCTGATCATCTACCCCCCTTCTCACTGTGAGTGCCTGTGTTCGAATTTTGTCTTGTACATTAAAGACTTGCTCAGGTGTCAGAAACTTCAGTCTTCTGAACCTGGGGTCCAGGGCAGAGGAGAGGATCACGGTGTTTGGTGCTGTGTCTGAGAAAGTAGTCTCCTTCTTCCATCGCTGTTGAAGCTGCTCAGTAGCAGTGACTTGGAAAGCCTGCACTGGGGCTGACTCGAAGGAAGCACTCTGGGTGGACTTCAATAGCCCCTTTACAAGTGGAGGTACTGCAGAGATTGTAGTATATTTCTCCCCACTCATAAACACAGTGGCACATTCAAATGGTTTAAGGGCTGTGGAGAGCTCTTCAAGCAGGCTTCACTGGTCAGCTTTTAGGTCAAGGTACCGTTTGCCCCTCTGTGTGATGGATGAGTCAGACAGGGTTGCGGTTACAGGCCACCTTTGCTCAAGCAGTCGGCTAATCATATAGAATGTACTGTTCCATCTCGTGCTTACATCCTGAGCAAGCTTGTGCTCAGGTGTGCCCATTTGTTGCTGTTTTTCTCTCAACTTGCTGCAGGCTAGCTCGCTTTTCTTAAAATGTTCCACGAGACATCTTGCAGCCCCAATAGCTCTTTCAATACTTGTGTTCTTCAATGAAGAATTGATCACCAGTTGCAAGGTGTGACCAGTGCAGCGGATACTGGACCACCCATGCTTCTCCTCCAGTATGTTTGCCGCAGCCACAATATTGGCACCACTGTCATGCACAATGGCAATAATTTGGCTTGGAGGAATTTCAAACCTGGCTACTACCTCCTCCAACCACTCTGCAATGTTGGATGCTGTATGTCTGTGTTCTAGTGACATAGTGGTAAGGCAGATTGACTTCATGTTCCAGTCATCTCTGAAAAATAAGAGAAAAATCTCTCTGAAATAAGAGGGACAGTATGAGTATGCATAACAGCACAATTTACATGCAACTCAATACATGCCTTGTTGTTTTAGTTCATTATTGATTTAAAGGGCAAGTGCAGACAAGACCACTACAATAAAATAACTTAAATAAATGGAGATTAGGGATGCAGCGATGTATCACGTTAACGTTAAACGTTTTTTTTAAATCCTAGATTTAAAAGTATTTTTTTCGTATACATGCACAAAAATGCATTCATAACAAACTGTAATCTACAGTTGTTGTCATTAGTGGGGAAATAAATACTGACGTTACAAAACGTCTTTTTTAAATTAAATGAATTGCGTTTGTTAAGCAGCTCGCAGCCCCTTGCAGGGTTTTGGATATGAACTGAACACGTGGAAATCGTGAGGCTCGGTTTCCAGGTGACCAAATACAAACACATTTGTGGCTTTGAACTCGCTGCAAACGTAGTGTTAGCTAGCTTGCTTAGGTTAGCTAAATTGGTTAGTAACTTACTAATTGCCACGCATGCCATTAATTAAGAATAAAAATAATGATTATGAGACGAACGATTTCTCAATTCAAAACGCAACTCATGGCACGAGGCAAAACTCGTTTAATTTGTGTTTCAAATATTTGTCTTACTAATTTGTTTTTGACCAGTATGTAACGTTACTAACTTACCGTGCTGATGAGTCCGCTTCATCCATGACCATGGCTCCAACGTTCCTCTTCAGGCGCTCGTGCATGACAGTCGTGCTCCCGTGCCATGCGAGGTCAGTTTTGCACATTTTGCAACTAACAGCCTTGTTTGAAGATTTTAATGTAAAGTGCTCCCACACTTTTGACGACTTAGTAGCCTCACTAGATGTACAATATATGAAATGAACTTTCATATATTGTGTATACTCTGCTTGCCCAAACACGGCATCTATTGCAGCCCAACCGTCCTGGTAGGGGGATCCCTCTCTGAGTAGCCCCTCCCTCTCTGAGTAGCCCCTCCCTCTCTGAGTAGCCCCTCCCTCTCTGAGTAGCCCCTCCCAAGGTTTCTCCCACTTTTCCAATAAGGTTTTTGTGGGAGTTTTTCCTTGTCCTCTGTGAGGGTCCAAGGCTGGGGGATGTCGTGTACTAATCATTTATTATTTTCACATGTTGGGCACTGTGAAGCCCTTAGAGACTGTAACGGTGATTAAGGGCTATACAAATAAATGTGATTTGATTTGATTTGATTTGACTTGGGACGTACATTTTTCTGCGTTGTCGCTTGCTCTGTGGCCTCCGCCATTTCTCAAATGTGCCTTTTCACTACTGCAAATTAAGTGACGTCACTGACGTATATCCATGCCACAGCGTGAGCCCCACAACATAGACCCAACTAATCGATAATTAAATTTGTTGCCAACTAATTTCGTTATCGAATTTTATCGATTTTATCAAATAGTTGTGGCAGCCCTAGTCTCAACTGGTCAAGTCGGGTATCTCCCAACATGGCCGAGGGACCATCAGGAACATCTGAACATCCAATCATCAATATATTCTTAGTGGTCTATACACACTACCGTTTTGTGTAGAGCCAACAGGCAGCCTATCAACAACCAATTTGACACAGAGCCATTGTTGCGCTTTGATTTGATTGGCTCACGGTCAGCAAGCGTGTACGGTGGTCAGCAGGGAAAACATTTGACAACAGCCACAGACCAAATACGGTGTACAACGTGTACAACACAGACCTTCAAATGTTATCGACTCAAAACGTTACTGCTGGGCAGCCACAAAGGTGAAATTCATTCATCTGCCAAAGACTATTTTTTACCTTCTGGCACGTGATTGGGTGGCAATTTTGGACTCTGATCGAAAGTGACTGGTGAATTTTGGAAAGCACACCACTATGACCCGTGGGTGAGAAAGTTAACTTCCTGCCCTGAAGCCCCTAAATGGGCTGCTGGTCTGTTTCTTCACAAAGCTCCTGGCCTGATTTAATGAGGCTGAATCCCAGGGTGAGAATAAATTAGTCATTTGGCTCCCAGGCTAAGAGCTGGAGACGCCCTGTGTGGAGGTTCCACCTTCTGTACACTATTAACCAATCAGAGGGCCAGACCGCCTTGTCCAGCCAATCAGAGGGCCAGGCTGCCTGTGTGCATTCCATGGGAGAAGGCAAGGTTAATTACCATAGAAACGGCTACTAGGACAATAGACTCATTACACACTATGGCATTCCAGAGCAGCGCACACACACACACACACACACACACGCGCGCACACATACACACACGCACGCACAGTAGGGACGGGGTGGGAAATGTCAACTTGTCTGAAACACTGGCATCACTCTGAAGACCCCCAGGCTCTGTCTGCACTCTGTGTGTGTGTGTGTGTGTGTGTGTGTGTGTGTGTGTGTGTGTGTGTGTGCCATGTGTCGGTGTTCATCTTCCTTGAAAACAACCAGCAAAAGAAGAAGGTCTCTACTAAGGACGTGATAGGATAGAGAGGAGAAAGGCTGTGTGTGTGTGTGTGTGTGTGTGTGTGTGTGTGTGTGTGTGTGTGTGGAGAAGAGGGGGCTCAGGAGAGAGAGGATGCACAACACAGGAAAAGAGTAGGAGAGTTTATGTACCTGAATGTCAGTGATTGGATCACCTGACTTCAATTACCCTCATTCACTTACTTTTTTCAGTTTGTAAAAGTACATTTTTGTGTGTTATTTGTTAAATCACATTGGGCCTCATTCACAAAAGTTTGTGTAAATGATTCATAAATGTGTCGTATTTATGTGCGCAAGGAAATACCAACGTGGGATTCATGAAACGTTGAAACCTCGATTTGTTTGTAAAACAGGTTTATATAACGCCAGTCGTTGGTAAACTGGAAGCTCGTGCCTGTTGAAGCCGGTTTGCAGGTAAACGCTGTTCAACACCGTAAAAGGCTGCAGACTGAAGGGTCGTGTGACAGGAAACCAGGGGAAACAGGGAAAAGAGGAACTTGCCGAAATTGAAGTGTTAAGCAGCGAGTCACAAGAACTGATAACAGTAAAGCACGGCAAGAAATGATCAACGCTGTCAAAGCTGCTTCAGCAGAAACACACAAGAAGCAGTTTGACATGAAACTAGATCGCAAGAAAGTCTAAGGAGAAGTAGACGTGTGTGATCAGCCGCAGGAGGACGGCAGCGCTGAGCCGCTATCAGACACGATCAGACGATCAATCAATAATAGCAGAGACCTCACTGGCCGGGGTCCAGTCGGCATCGGAGCTGGACTCAGATCAGATCCAGGCTGCATCTTCATCAGATGGTAGGACTATGTTGTCCATGTGATCAACCCGTTACAAACTGGATAATCTTGTGTTGTTATGAATGAGGACAGTTCAGCAAATACATTTCAGCCTATAAAGTCTTTTTTTCTCCAAAGCCACTGAAACATGTTGTTGTTGTTGTTGTTGTTGTTGTTGTTGTTGTTGTGGTTTGGCTCTACTGGAATGGATTTTTCATAAAGAATAAACCTAAGAGCCTTCCCACGTTTCCAAACACTCGTAGGATTTGATCGTACCAACGAACAAATTCAGATACGAACAAAATGATGAATCAGATTATGTTCGTAGGAACATTCGTAGGAACATTCGTAGGAACATTCGTAGGAACATTCGTAGGAACATTCGTAGGAACGCTATACGATCATACTGATCGTACGCACGTTTTGTGAATGAGGCCCAAAGTGTTTATCTGTTGTCATGACTTAGATGAAAATCATCAACTGTATTAACTGTATATGTGCAGATATTGAAAACGTATGAATGAAAATGGCCCATGTATTGTGAGTCCCCCCCCCCCCCCATCTCCCTCCTTCCCCAAGTCCATAGATCACAGTGCTGTGTATTGTGTATACTCAGTAACACTGCTGTCCTCATTCAAGTGAATGATGTCTGACTGAACTCTGAGCCTGCTCACCTCGAGGTGATCTTCCAGACCACCGCCATGAAAACGTACAGATTCTAATGTGAATGTAAATAAAGCTAACAAACTAACTAATTTCCCCCCGGGGACCAATAAAGTATCTAAACAACATATTTGGTATTTTCTCTTCCATGTCAGGGTGTCTTTTCCTTGCTGAGAGCGTCTGGATTCCAACAGCCTTAGATTTGTTGCTAAAGGTTATTGTGTTGAAAACCGTCCAATGGCCATCTATGGGCAAAACCCACAGCAGCGCTGGCACCACGTTAACTTGTATCTCCCAACCTCTCACTGCTCTGCCTCACTGGCCAAAGTTACTGCTGCCATGATTAGTTTTGACCATGAATTCTATAGAGAGGAAAAAAAACAACTTTGATTTATGTGATTTGAACCAACAATTTGAAAAGAAAAATGTTACATATAAATAAACACGCTTTGCTCATTGTGTTTGGAGTACAGCCTTGTACAATGGTGTTCCGGACAAGCATTGATTCACAAAGTACACAGTATTCACACAGTAAATCTGAAGTGCTTTGTGTTATTTTTGAGATCATTTGTCATTTAAAATAGGTTTTTTTTCTACCACCGTATGAGTCAGCCTACTCAGTAGCCTCACTAGATGTATGCTTCCCTACCCCCAAGTCTGGAAAACACCACAGACAGTCATTACCTTGTTAAAGTGGATAGGTGGATACGGTGGTGAGGAGGACCATGAACTCACCACATGTATAAACACACACACACACACACACACACACACACACACACACACACACACACACACACACACACACACACACACACACACACACACACACACACACACACACACACACACACACACACCTACTATTGTATCGCTGCTGCCTTGCCGGATCTATTTTGAGCTCTCTCTCTCTTTACCCTAGAGATAGTAGCTACTGCATGTCTAGCACTCCACACACGCACGTGCACACGCACGCACGCACACACGCGCACACACACACACACACACACAGGAAATATCTGATTCATAGGTCGTCTAAATTATAGATCACTTCAGTGGATTAAAAAGGAGTGAGAGAATGAATCCCATGGATCACAGTCAGCCCTCCAAGATGAGTCAGTGTGAGCTGCTTGACTTCAGATGATCCATGACTCCATGTTTACATGACAGCGTGTTTCCAGCGTGTTTCCAGCGTGTTTCCAGCGTGTTTCCAGCGTGTTTCCAGCGTGTTTCCAGCGTGTTTCCAGCGTGTTTCCAGTGTTTCCAGCGTGTTTCCAGCGTGTTTCCAGTGTTTCCAGCGTGTTTCCAGCGTGTTTCCAGTGTTTCCAGCGTGTTTCCAGCGGAGGTTAATTTGAGCGGATGCTGCGCTCAGAGACGAACATCGGTATGACGGTAGCGGCCAAAACCCTGGACTGGGTAATCGACTTGGCCATGGACGTTTTCCCCTTTTCCATGTTTCTGCGCCTTGATGCCCGTGGGACATAAATTGGATGAAACCAACGTAAAAATATGTATCCGGATGAGATGTCTGGATGAGATTTATCAGAATGAGTCTGTGGTAGACACGTTAAAACCCCAGTTATCCAGAATATACCAAAAATACACCAAACAACAAAATGAGCCCAGGGATGCATGAGATTTTATAGATTTTAACAGTGTTAAAGAGTCTTCAAACCCCAGGAAACAGTAAAAATGAATATATGATATCAAAGAATAAACATTCAGAAATATTAGAAAACCTCGTTCAAAAACATAATTTAGCTGTTTTCATTTCTCAGGACTGTGTAGGTGTCAGATCAGGATTTGATTGACATCCTGACACGATGGATAGCTCCGCCTATGTCAAACTGTCAAGCTGTTGCACCTGTTGGGGGCGGGACACCTGACGTGCATTGTTTAATGATTGGATGAATGAATTCTCTGCGTCATAAATCAGTTCAACCCCCCTGTTCTGAACCCCCACTCATCTGAACCAGCTTTTCTAATATTTCTCAACGTTTATTTTCACTCAGATTTTTGTGGATGCTTAATTAGACACTAAACTTTGATATCATATATTCATTTTTACTATTTCAAGACAAGTTTCCTGGGGCTTGAAGCTGGATTTGTCCTTTCATGCCATCTGCTTTGTATTCAACCACTCTCAGATTGCTCAGTGAAACGTAGATACGTCACATACCAGTCGAATGGAACGGGATGTTGTACTTTACCGACTCCTGAATCAAACCATCAGTTCATCAGCTCAGTTGAGGTTAATACACGGGCTGAGTGTTTCTTCCTCTCATGCGAGTGGAACTGTTGTTGACCAGTTTGAGCGTGGCGTTGAGCGTTGAGCTAGAGGAGGATAGTCACAAACGGGACGGTCGCTAACTGCTGTGTAGTTGTTAAAGAGAATCAAAAAAACACTCAACCTGTTTCAGTTCGTGTTGTGAAAGCGTTGTACTGTTGCCATTATCAGCTCAGGCTAGGGTTGGGCGATATGACTAAAAATCAATATTGTGATTATTTCAAACTTTTACCTCGATTACAATTAATGAACGATTATTTTATTTGTTTTATTTTGAAATTTGTTTTATTTTGAAATTGACCGGATGCTCTATGCCGTTCCTGTGTCTGACTTCCTGCCCGGCTTGACACATTCGCCAAAACCGACCAGTCCAAACCGGTCTGAACACGGAGGGACGTGACTGAATACCACGTAGTATTTTTAAGGGGACAGTTCATGAACGCAGTACTGGGGAAAGTATTTGGCCCGTTCATTCACGGGAAAGTGATGTTACGTCTGATGCACACACACACACGCACGCACGCACGCACACACACACACACGCACACGCACACGCACACACACACACACACACTGGTTGCTTTGCTGGCGCTTCTAGACGTTCCTCGTTCTTGTCGCCTAAATAACAATCGGAATGAACGATTTTGAAAATTTGCCACGATTACATAATTAAATGTGATTACGATTATAAACACGATAATCACCCCCCCCCCCCCAGTCCAGATGTCCACTGTGGTTTGATAATGCTTCTATAATGATATATGATCAGTATTTACTATAATAAGTCTGTGGGGGCTGAATGGACATCAGGAGGTGTCAGTCCAACATTAACCTAACCCTAACCCTAACCCTAACCCTAACCCATAGTAGGGCTCGTTCCACTATAGTGGGCCTATTATCCCGACCGGGTCATATGGGCACGTTAACTGTGCCAACGTTGCTTAGTAACACATTTAGCCTGAGGAAGAAAAGTTCAATTTCATCCATTTTGACCGATTCTAACATGCACACCTCCATATCAGATCACTGGTGATCCATATCAGATCACTGGTGATCCATATCAGATCACTGGTGATCCATATCAGATCACTGGTGATGATCCACAATCAGCAGCAGCACTGATCAACCCACGTGACACGCTTATCAACACGTGACACGCTTATCAACACATAAAACACTTGGTGACATTGCTGTAGCTTATATTCAATAGAGGGAAGAGAAGCGTTTGTCGTGTTCAGGAGCATTCTGGGTAAGAAGGAGCTAAAAAACAAACCCTCAAAAAGGTGAAATGTCACTTTAAAAAGGAGCTCAGCACCTCCGGACCTCCCGAGCGTTACAAGCCCACATCAACCCGTCAGTTGTAGACAACGAAACCTAGTTAGCACCGCCATTATCATTAGCTGAGAGGAAGAGGAGGAGGAGGAGGAGGAGGAGGAGCAGTGAGAGAAACAGAGCACATGTGTGTGTCATGTGTTGATAATAAACTACATGGATGACACAGACTTCATCATCTGATCTCCTTCACCACAATAAACGCACTGTTACTGCAGCCTTTAGTCACACACACACACACACACACACACACACACACACACAACAGGAAATGACTATATATAGGCCAAACTGCCTCATAAATGGCGAGACAACATTATCTGCTGCTGAACACTATTTTGGTTCTGCTGCAAATCCATTTTTTCTCCATCCCAGAGATCTAACGTCCTCGATGCGCCACTCTGCTTGGATTTCTGGCTCTTAGTATTGGATTAATCCTCCCAGTCTGCAGGATTCTGCACGTTCAACTGAAGACTTTTAAACTGCTCATTTGAAATCAACGTCGCCTCAAATACCGTCCTGATGTTACTGTGCGTCTGCAATTAAAACACATTAACATTTCAATAAGTTTCATTCAGTTTGAAACATCAAACTGCAGACACGCTGAATGAGGCGGTCCAACGTCCATTCCCAAAGAACGCCTGTCTGCG
>JAXDDW010000270.1:5000-20000 GCA_034670385.1 Hoplostethus mediterraneus | reverse complement strand
AGTCCAGGTGAGTCTTGAGACTTCTCTC
The DNA here is from genome assembly GCA_034670385.1 of Hoplostethus mediterraneus. Lineage (NCBI taxonomy): Eukaryota > Metazoa > Chordata > Actinopteri > Trachichthyiformes > Trachichthyidae > Hoplostethus > Hoplostethus mediterraneus. The sequence goes on along the minus strand of JAXDDW010000270.1, from coordinate 19,972 downwards.
GTCATGTGACCTCCCGACCTCCCTTTACTTCCATGTATATGTGGGTGTGTATGTTGGTGTGTGTATGTGTGTGTCATGTAGATTAACCATTAACCCCATATCAGTTGGTTAATTGCTGATAGCAGCCTAGAGGTTGGGTGTAATACAGCTAGTACTGCTGCTTCTGTGTACTACAGCAACCACTACTACTAGTAGTTACTACTGCTGCTACTACTACCACTACTAATGTTGCTACTACTATTACCACCATTACCATTACTGCTACTAACTACTATTACTTATTCCTGCTACTGCTAGCAATACTTCTACCACTGCTACAACTACTTCTACTTCCACCATCAGTACTGCTACTACTACTACCACTAGTACTACTGCTACTGCTACCACTACTACCCCACTACCACCACTACTGCTACTACTACTTTTATTACTACTCCTCCTCAATGATTCTTCACCCATAGGTGGGGACCCAAAATGTGTCACTGGCTTGTTTGTGGCGTCTCACCATGAGAAGAGTAACAGTTTGTAACATGAGAAGGTTTTAATAACATCTAACTGAAAGTCTGGATCAATGTCATCTGTCAAAGACAGGTTGGGGCAGGTAGACGGTTTAATCAGGGGCCACAAATTATTCTGAACAAATTGGCATCCCATTTGAAACTATTGGCACTTGTGTTGTCAAAGCTTTCCCTGCAATGTGAGGTGGGCTGATATAAATATAAATATTGATAAATGTCATCTCTTTTATTTCCAAATAGAAAACAAGCTTTCCCGGCTCCTGAAACCCGAGAGGGATACCAAACTGGCTCAGACGCAGATGGTTGGTTGCCCGGTGTGTTGACTTCCTTTCTTCTATGCTCCGACTACCTGACATATTACGGTCTGTGGTAACCGCGGTAACTGGTGGGGTACACCGTGTACTTCAGGGACAGACTGGTGACAGGTTACCTCGGTAACCGGCAACCCTCTACTGAGAGTATGTTAATACGCAGCACAGAGCAAGTTTTATAGGGCCCTGAAAATTCGGCAGCCAAATAAACAGCCTGGGAAAACGTTGTTTCCTCAGATGTAAACAGACTTTATGTCGGGCTGTGAAAAGAAAGGAGGGAGGGCGGGAGGCGAGCAGGGGGAGGAGGTGGGACGGTCCTATTTCTACTGGTCCCTTGTATATACACACTACGCAGATTACGTCTGATTTTATGCAATTTATTGGGGCAGATTCCTGCTAATATCCAGCGTTTCTCATTCATAGACATAGCAACCAAAATAGCAGACGCCCACCACACGCCTCTGATAACTGATAACGCCACTATTTATTTTAACTCAGTAGAACTTCTCCAAATTAGAGAATAGATAAAAAAGTACTACCTTACTCATAAGTTTCACTCTCACCACTATTATTTCCCCGCATACAGAGTAGACAGTTATACAATCCAACAGTAAAACCAACAACAAAAACAATCTTCCCATTTGGGGTCCCTATGTCGGGGTCTGGGAAAGAACGAAAGAATTTGGAAACCTCTTCCGACTCGGGAAACAACTGTAGCGGGCGATTCTGCTCGATCCGAATGGGAGAGACATGGTCGTAGGAGGTGGGCGATATGACTAAAAATCAATATTGTGATTATTTCAAACTTTTACCTCGATTATGATTAATGAACCATTATTTTATTTGTTTTGTTTTATTTTGAAATTTGTTTTATTTTGAAATTGACCGGATGCTCTATGCCGTTCCTGTGTCTGACTTCCTGCCCGGCTTGATACATTCGCTCGCGGCTCGCCAAAACCGACCGGTCCAAACCGGTCTGAACACGGAGGGACGTGACTGAATACCACGTAGTATTTTTAAGGGGACAGTTCATGAACGCAGTATTGGGGAAAGTATTTGGCCCGTTCATTCACGGGAAAGTGATGTTACGTCTGATGCACACACACACACACGCACACGCACACGCACACGCACACACACACACACACACACACACTGGTTGCTTTGCTGGCGCTTCTAGACGTTCCTCGTTCTTGTCGCCTAAATAACAATCGAAATGAACGATTTTGAAAATTTGTCACGATTACATAATTAAATGTGATTACGATTATAAACACGATAATCGCCCCCACACACACACACACACACACACACACACCAGAGAGAGAGAGGAGGAGAGAGGTGCGATTATCAACTCCACAATGGGACAAGAGCTAATGGTTGATTGGCACATGACAACCAGACTGGCTGTCAGCGTGTTGCTCAGCTAAACACAGCTCAGCTCAACACAGCTCAGCTCAACACAGCTCAGCTCAACACAGCTCGGGTATAAGTGACATCACGCAACGGAGAGACTAACAACCAGATCAACTATCATACAAACATCTGCAAAAATCTGAACCAAAGATGGAAAAAAAAAACACAAAGAGTGATGGGAAGGACGCCGACTGGTATTCTGCCTCTCTGTCCACAGACCAGAGAGCAGCGGCGTTGAGCAGGTTGAGCGAGCGGCTGATGTGTTGAGTACACAGCAACACAAGGACATCGGCTGGAGGACATCTCGCGCCTACATCACCAGCTGCTGCAGGTTTACCACCGGCCGCTGGTTCCCGCCGTGGGGTCCGGGCACCTCCGGGGGCCTCCGGGGGCCTCCGGGCACCTCCGGGGGCCCTTGAGGAGGAGGGGGGGGGGGGGGGGGGGGGGGTTCAAGGGCAAAATGAGGGGTAGCTCAATCCTCAATCACTCTTATATCACTCACTGTAAGTTAGCCCAGTGAGAGGGTGTACCGGGATAGCCATTTTGAGTTTCACACCATCACCTCACCTCAGTTGATTAATTTGTTCACATTCGACGAGGCGCAGAAAATGTTCCCCTGAAACCCTTTCAAACCCGCCGGAGGACACAGTTCCTAAATAGGGCTGACAGAGGGGAACGCCACCAGCAGCCTTCAACTCCCACCGACTTCCCCCGCCTGTGCTAGTACGGCGTACGCCACCGGATTCAGATTTATGCTGAGCTGCGTCTGCGAGCGTTACACCAGCGGGGCTGAGAGAGGTTTCAGCGTAATGACTGGGTTGGAGATCCGGGGGGAAAAATTCACCAGAAACATTCCTGACATCGTCCAACTTTCCAGCGTGTCCTAGAGCATTTTTGTCCGCTGGCTAATAAAGTAGCTGACTAATAAACAGTTGACAGACAGACAGACTACAGAGGCAGACACCACCGAATATAGCTGCAGCACCGAATCTATGAAAGCTGTGACACTGGTTTAAGCTGCTGGTGATTCAGCTTCTACTTCCTGGAAAGAAACCGTGTTCTGCAGTAATGTTAGAATGATAAATAATGACAAGAAATGTTCGTTAAAACTGTTCTGAGGAATGAGATACTCCCAAAGAACAGCCCTCACCTGATATCTGCCACAACTACCAACAAGCCAGGCCTTCATGCACTTTTTTTCATCCGTTTTTTTTTTTTTTTTTCAAGAAGGGACGTTTGATTGGCCAAACCAGCTTCCACCAGATGCTTTGTAGAGTTGCATTACACTGATGGAAAGTAACCCTTGAGGTCCAGATTTGAGGCCGTCTGCCATAGTGTCTTGTACATAAATGCAATCCAAGGAAACATTTCCTAAGAGATGTGAAAAAGTCATAATAGCATCCATCCATTTGTACTGCGCTGCACCTTGGCACCACCATTAAGGCTGAACTGTGTTTCAGTGTGTGATGGCGTTTGGCTGTAAGGAAGAGTTGAAGCTGGAGGTCTGACTGCCAAACAGCTGGGAGGATCCAGCTGTGACTGCATCCAGGGAGGAGGAGGAGGAGGAGGATGACGGGGGGGGGGGGGGGGGGAGGAGGAGGGGGGAGAAGGGAGATGAGAGGAGTAGTGAGGACATATTCTGAAGCAACGCCAACAGGAAGAAGGCGGCAGCTGTGGGAGTGTCAGTGTTTCCCCCCCGACGGACTCGTCTCCTTCTGTTGGTTTGTTCTTCCCTTGTGATGTTCAGACAGGCTGATCGGATTTTGATGAAACTTGGGGGGGAAATGATGCATCTCACTGCTGCGTTGCAACATTTTCAAAATGACACTGATTGGCCCAACGGGGGCGCTACAACTACTGGTCACAAGATGATGCATTTGTTCCAGATTGGGGGGGGGTGATGGAGGACATGTTTACTGTTGTCTTGTAACACTGTTGTCTTGTAACATTGTTGTCTTGTAACACTGTTGTCTTGTAACATTGTCTTGTAACATTGTTGTCTTGTAACACTGTTGTCTTGTAACATTGTTGTCTTGTAACACTGTTGTCTTGTAACATTGTTGTCTTGTAACATTGTCTTGTAACACTGTTGTCTTGTAACATTGTTGTCTTGTAACATTGTTGTCTTGTAACACTGTCTTGTAACATTGTTGTCTTGTAACACTGTTGTCTTGTAACATTGTTGTCTTGTAACACTGTTGTCTTGTAACACTGTTGTCTTGTAACATTGTTGTCTTGTAACATTGTTGTCTTGTAACATTGTTGTCTTGTAACACTGTCTTGTAACATTGTTGTCTTGTAACACTGTCTTGTAACATTGTTGTCTTGTAACACTGTTGTCTTGTAACACTGTTGTCTTGTAACACTGTTGTCTTGTAACATTGTTGTCTTGTAACACTGTTGTCTTGTAACATTGTTGTCTTGTAACACTGTCTTGTAACATTGTTGTCTTGTAACACTGTCTTGTAACACTGTTGTCTTGTAACATTGTTGTCTTGTAACATTGTTGTCTTGTAACACTGTCTTGTAACATTGTTGTCTTGTAACACTGTTGTCTTGTAACATTGTTGTCTTGTAACATTGTTGTCTTGTAACACTGTCTTGTAACATTGTTGTCTTGTAACATTGTTGTCTTGTAACATTGTTGTCTTGTAACACTGTTGTCTTGTAACATTGTTGTCTTGTAACACTGTTGTCTTGTAACATTGTTGTCTTGTAACACTGTTGTCTTGTAACATTGTTGTCTTGTAACACTGTTGTCTTGTAACATTGTTGTCTTGTAACATTGTTGTCTTGTAACACTGTTGTCTTGTAACATTGTTGTCTTGTAACACTGTCTTGTAACATTGTTGTCTTGTAACACTGTTGTCTTGTAACACTGTTGTCTTGTAACACTGTTGTCTTGTAACACTGTTGTCTTGTAACACTGTTGTCTTGTAACACTGTTGTCTTGTAACATTGTTGTCTTGTAACATTGTTGTCTTGTAACACTGTCTTGTAACATTGTTGTCTTGTAACATTGTGTCTTGTAACACTGTTGTCTTGTAACACTGTTGTCTTGTAACACTGTTGTCTTGTAACACTGTTGTCTTGTAACATTGTTGTCTTGTAACACTGTTGTCTTGTAACACTGTTGTCTTGTAACACTTGTCTTGTAACATTGTTGTCTTGTAACACTGTTGTCTTGTAACACTGTTGTCTTGTAACACTGTTGTCTTGTAACATTGTTGTCTTGTAACACTGTTGTCTTGTAACACTGTTGTCTTGTAACATTGTTGTCTTGTAACACTGTTGTCTTGTAACATTGTTGTCTTGTAACACTGTTGTCTTGTAACATTGTTGTCTTGTAACATTGTTGTCTTGTAACACTGTTGTCTTGTAACATTGTTGTCTTGTAACATTGCACCAGAGAGAGAAAGAAATCGTCTCTTCTCTACTTCTGATACGTGTTGTTGTTGCTGCTGGAATCCAGACTTCTTTTTTTTTTGCCACATTTTCATTCATACTTTTCTAATTAGAACATCACTGGAATTGTTGATTTGAGCACGTTCATATATATAATATATATCATATATAACCTCCACGTGCAATATTATTATTTATATTCATATTTTTCTTTGATGTATCCTGTTATTACTTGCTGCTGCATCGGCCCATTAAAGCTTCATCTAATCTAACCTTCCTGGAAACTCTCTTCTTCTCTCCCACTCCATCTCACTTCATCAATTCACCTCCCTCCCTCCTTCATTACACCTCCTCTCTCTCTCCCACCCTTTATGTCTTTTCTCCTCCTCCCTCCCTTTTTCACTTTTTCACCCCCCCCCCCCTCCAGGAGACATGTTAGCACAACATCCTTAATTAAGAAAGACATCCACCCTCACACACGGTAACATGTCCTCACTCTTGCAGCGGGCTCCTTCCTTCACTCTCACAGGCCTGCACACACACACACACACACACACACGCACACGCGCACACACGCACACACACGCGAGGGAGCAGGCTTGGCGAGACTCAGGGTAACAGCTTGTTGTGTCCAGGCCAGCACCCTTAGCCCGTGACTTCATTCACACCCGCTGTGACCTGCAAAGCACCAGACTGCTGCTCTACTAACCACACAGACACACAACTACCACGGATACATGAACTGCCCTCAAACATGAGAGACAAAGATTTGCTTTGTCGCAAAAACAATTGTTTGGCCCATATAAGGGATTCCAGACTCCACCCCCTTTCGGTCTAATATGAAAATGTATAGGGGTCCAGAGCTAATATTGACTATTTTTGCTCCTCTATTATACATTTCTTATTTATTTATTTTATCTGGTGGGTTTTGAAGCTGCAATGAAGAAGATGAAAAATGGCTAGCCATATTTAGCTTAGCATGCCAGCATTTGTCCCTTTGTGACCTGAGGATAACGCAACATCTGCACCATGGTTGTTAGCAAACATATTTTTTGATTCAGTAATGCGTTAAAATGTGTAATATCTTTATTATATGTAATTTATACTTTCATTATTTCACCCATGTTAAGAAAACTGGAAAATAGGATCCAAAAATCCCATTCATTTTCACCATAGACAGAAGCCCAAAATAACGACAACTGGTTTACACTGGTTTACTAGCGGCTAAGTGGCTAGCGTGATTTTCCATGTCTTACAACAACTAAACAAAGCAATAGATTGTGGTGAAAATCTTTTGAGGGAAAAGGCTTGGGTACAACACTACTACTACACAACTACATTTCCTCTTCACCGTAAAGAGCCATACCTGTCACTGAGTATAACATTTTCATAACACGTTAGCTAGTAGGTTTACTAGCGAGCTAACGAATGTCTGGTCTAGTTACCCTGTTAGCTTTGCATGGAAAGTTCTCTGCTACGTATTTGCAACAGCCCAAACTAGGAAGTCGTGCCTTGTTCGTATTGAACAGATGCTGGATAATGTAGTGTGGTAAACATTAATATGTCTAGGCTAATTATTAAGTATTATAAGCACTGTCGGTTGGATTTCACCAATATCAGGCCAAGGAATAAATATCACTTCGGGTCTAGAACAGATTTCAGAATGGGAACCAAACGGTTCATAGTTTTCTTAGCCTAAATCAAGTGATCTGCAATGTACTGGAATGGACAGGAGTGAACCAGAGCCGGGTGGGGATGATGTTGACTTCGGCTCCCTATGTTGTTACTCGTCCTCCCTCCCCTCCCCTATCTGGCATCGCTCCAGGTGCATGTGTTTTGAAGCCAATAACAACCCTTGATACCAGCATATGCATTCTGACCAGGTGAACTAGGGTGAAGTCAAAACTATGCAGTTACAATACTGGAACTATTACTAGCAAAGTTAAAAAGTTCCGGTTTTGTGTCAAAAATCAATCTCCCTTCATGCTGTAAAACAATCCAGGGTTCCCACCAACTCCGACCCCGTGGCTCACAATGTAAAGTGCAGTGTAGAGGCCGGTAGAGGCTGACAGTCTTCTAGTGATGGTCTTGATTGTTTACGGTAATTACACCAATGTCTCAAAATGAATGAGGTAATGATTCATCAATGTCAACGTGCGAAGCGCTGCACCTTTAAGTCAAGACAGGTGGGTGCAAGTCAAAAAATGTTAGTGAATTTTCTATTACGATTACCAAGATAAATAAGAACTGTTAGAGGACCAGAGTGTAGCCAGGCAGCACATCTCTCTCCTTTCCTCCATCTTTCCTCTCCATCCCTCTCTCCATCCCCATCCCTCTCTCCATCCCTCTCCATCCCTCTCTCCGTCCCTCTCTGTCCCTCTCTCCGTCCCTCTCCATCCCTCTCTCCGTCCCTCTCTCTCCGTCCCTCTCTCTCCGTCCCTCTCTCATCCCTCTCTCCATCCCTCTCTCTCATCCCTCTCTCCATCCCTCTCATCCCTCTCCGTCCCTCTCTCATCCCTCTCTCCATCCCTCTCATCCCTCTCCGTCCCTCTCCGTCCCTCTCTCTCATCCCTCTCTCCATCCCTCTCATCCCTCTCTCATCCCTCTCTCCGTCCCTCTCCATCCCTCTCTCCGTCCGTCTCCGTCCCTCTCTCCATCCCTCTCTCATCCCTCTCCGTCCCTCTCTCTGTCCCTCTCCATCCCTCTCTCCATCCCTCTCTCCATCCGTCTCCGTCCCTCTCTCCATCCCTCTCTCATCCCTCTCCATCCCTCTCTCCATCCCTCTCTCATCCCTCTCCATCCCTCTCTCCATCCGTCTCCGTCCCTCTCTCCATCCCTCTCTCTCATCCCTCTCCGTCCCTCTCTCTGTCCCTCTCCATCCCTCTCTCATCCCTCTCCGTCCCTCTCTCATCCCTCTCCAGTCCCTCTCTCCATCCCTCTCTCATCCCTCTCCGTCCCTCTCTCAGTCCCTCTCTCATCCCTCTCCATCCCTATCCCTCTCCATCCCCTCTCTCATCCCTCTCCGTCCCTCTCTCCATCCTCTTCCCTCTCCGTCCCTCTCTCCATCCCTCTCTCCGTCCCTCTCTCCATCCCTCTCATCCCTCCTCGTCCTCTCTCATCCCTCTCTGTCCCTCTCTCCATCCCTCTCATCCCTCTCTCCGTCCTCTCTCCATCCCTCTCATCCCTCTCCATCCCTCTCCATCCCTCTCGTCCCTCTTCATCCTCTCTCCGTCTCCATCAACACCTCCTCTCCTTCTCATCTCTCCGTCAGCTACTCCAGCTCTACCGTCAGCTAACAGCCATCTCATGCTGCTACATCCCCCAGCACTACCCTCCGCCCTCCACACACCACTCCATCCTACTCACTACACACACCTCACCTACCTCAGCCTTCCATCCTTGCCTTTCAGATTGGCCGGTCAGTAGAGGCGACCTCCTGTCTGTCTGTCATACTTCAGTCAGACTCCAGCTCACCTCAGCTAGACAGACCAGAGCACAGCATGGCAACATCTCAGCACTAGCGCGCGCGCACACACACACACACACACACACACACACACACACACACACACACACACACACAGAGCTTCCATTCAGACAGACACTTCCTACTGTATGTATGTGTCTGTGTGTGTGTGTGTGTGTCAGTCGGAGGGCAGGAAGCCAACTCAGTAATAGGATGTTCCTCGCTTGCTTTGTAACGTCTCAAAGACTTGGATGGCAGCCAAAACGGCTGGCACAAGCTAAGCCTACCATGCGACGTACAACATACTAAGGCCCTCATGTTAAGTGGAACATACTAGAATATACTGAGACTACGCCAGTGACAATGCTGATAGAGTTTTATTCTATTTATGATGCAAATTGTGGAATTAGATCAAGCTCTTGTTGGAATTAAGCTGCATTCACACAGCCAACCATCTAAATATGTTGGACCCAATACACCCAATCACCTGACTGACCTCTTATGCACCTATAACCTGTAATCCCATATTAAATCATTTGTATAATATGACATCCGCCGGCCAATCAACTGTGATTCTGATTTACTTCTCAGACAATAATCTGTAATCTGACTCTAGCCAGTAAACTGTGATCTCGTCACTGTCAGTCACGTTGTCTCCATTCAGCAGATCATCCTGGGCTTTCCTGCAGCGCGGACCAAAGCGTGGGTGAACCGATTCATTTCTTTTAATGACCAAGTAAGGGAATACCTGGCTGTTTTTCTTCACCGGATACTTGTCGCGTTGTGTGAATGATAGCACTCTCGCTTTATTCCTTCTGTTTCATTACAAACTGCTAGCCTAGACAAATGTAGACAACTTAAACAAAAGTCCTTATGTCATGGATGTAATGAAAGTACGCACTGACATGACTTATATTTGTCATTTAAACAAACAGTAACAATACCAGCCCAACATTTTATCTCATCAGTTTTTGATTTAAGAAAGAAAAAAAGGAAATAACTGAAAGCACATTCCTCTCTCTCCCGTCTCGGACTGGTGATCACTAGCCTGTCTGTCTGTTTCACTGGGAGAGCAGCTGAGTACTCTCTCCTTCTATCCCGATACTTAGTACTCTATCCACGGACACAAAAAAAGCAGGAAAAGGCAAAGAAAACTGAATGGGAGAGATGAACGAACAAATCCTGAAAAGTCGCATCCACGTCTGTTGTAACATAACATCTTTTTGGAGCGTGGACCCTGGCAGACGTTCGGGGGTTGCTTACAATTAAAGTGGGGGAAAAAACAAGCTTGCATTAAAACTAATTGTAGATAATAGCAGCTAGCCAAGCCTGACACTGAGAACCCCTGCTCTTTTACCTCTCCATCCTATCCATGGAGGACTGGGATAGCCTTGAGTCAAGCAGCATATCCTCTCTCTCCCCCACAACACACACACACACAGAGAGAGAGAGAGAGAGAGAGAGAGAGAGAGAGAGAGAGAGAGAGAGAGAGAGAGAGAGAGAGAGAGAGAGAGAGAGAGAGAGAGGATGCTGGTAGTTGCCACTGGTGACCACAGCTTTTGATGGCCAACACCCCAAAATACAGGCTGGTAGCCACTACACTGTCACTTAAGTTAGAACTGTTATAACCTACAAATATTTAATAATAGCAACAAAATATAGCATCTGAAATACGTTTTCATAAAAATGTAAAAGAAAAGCTTTTTACTCTATAAACCGTTTTAGTGCAAGGAGCCGGTTGGATGTGAGTGGGGATGAACACACACACATACACGGTTCACCAGCCTGAGATCTACTGGACTTGACAAAGAGCAGACTGCTGATCTAATAACATCTGATGGATGATCGAATAACGTGATGGATGACTTGTACTGATTATAATAATGGGCAGAAAGACACGGCACGTGCATTATGAGCCGTAGGTCGGCCGGTTCAGCTGGTCCGAGCGTCCCCTCCTTTCCCACGGACGTGAAGGGGAAAGACGGGATAACCGACCCCACAGACCGTGGCCATCAGCCAGCCCAGCAGATAGCTGTGAAGTCTGAGTTAATGTGAGCGCTGTGTTAGAGAGGGGGCCGAGGAGGACGTGTGGTCTACCCGGATCCCACCGTCCCCCAACCCCGGTAACGGGATCCCTGCCTGCCCGTCTGTCTGTCTTTGAGTCCCCACCGTTGAAACAGGGTGTGACATCCAAAATCCGCCGAAGATCTAACTTCATACCTCGCTACTCTCGCAGCCAGATCAACCCGACAACGTAGATTTGTATGACCGATGACGGGCTACCGGGCGGGGAAGCCAACGTGGTCCGCCCCAACTGTCTCACTGCGTGCGGGACCTGTCTATTGTTCAGCCGCTGTCACCGCGCTAAGGTGCATTGTACGGATTAGCTAGCTTAGCCTCCCCGGCTAGTAGCGGCCAGCTAGCGCTAGCGGAGGTAACACGGTACCTTCCTTCTCCCCGAATTCCCGCAAGTCTGGCTGCATTGTCTCTGCGGGAAAAAACAAAGCAAACGGTCCGACAGTTTGCCCAAAACATATCTCAACAGTTCACACATACCCAGAGCTCCGTTCCCCAAGTCATTGCGGATCTCCCCTTCTGAGTTCTCCCGGATTGGACGCAGTTTTCCCCGCTCAGACTGGCCTGGACTGCCGCTGGTTTCCCCAGTCCCGACTGTAAGGCTGTTCCCTCCTCCCTCTCCCCTCCCTGCCTGCCTGAATCAGCGATATGCAGCAGCAGGGGCCCTCGGCTACACAAGGGGCCCTCCGGTACACTGGCCCTGCACAAAACACGTTGTGGTCTTCCAGGATCCACAGAGTAATATACTGAAGCAATAAACCATGAGGCACTGCTTTACACTGATTTTAAAACAGTAAGACCATAAAACATCGGCAATGAAAAGAGAATGCAAATGTTCAAGGAGTCTTTCCAGTTGAAAAATAATAGTCACATAATTGAATGCTATTAATCAGGCAAGATTAATTCAACAACAGCATTAATATTTGAATTATTAACTGCTATGTAGTCACAGGTGTGCTAATCAACTGGACTCACGCAAACAAAACTTTTTTTTTTCAGGCAGTTTAATTTTGTTGAGTGATTTTGAGACACCCTGTGATTACTAGACATATTAAACATATTAACACACACCATGAAGACCCAATGAAATTTGATATTACATTTCTAAATATTCCATATCTAATGAGATGTTTGGCCTGAACCCATCACCCAGTTATACCCCCCCCCCACACACACACACACACACACACACCATGACAAAACAATATGTGCCCTCGTGAAGGAGAGACGTGTAGATTGTGCTGCTTTATTATGTTCATACAATTTCAAGTTTAAACAAGAGAATAATACATCAATCTGCAATAATCACTTAATATGACCGAGCTGTTTTTCTGTGGCTTGACAGCTCTCCAAGAACAAAGAGAGAAGATAAAAGTAGGAGTTCTTACTGCGCCTCAATTTTCAGGCCCCAGAAACGTCATCGCGAACTAAACATACAAAGTTTGTTTGGATAAAATGACACCCAACTCAAAAGTAGTGTAACCCTTAACGAGGTAAACGTTGTGTTGTTGGGCTGAGTAGTTTGTCTCTGGTCTGTACCAGATCGGTTACTATGGTAACAGCTATGCTTATCTGTCTCTGTATGAGGGTTAACACCCACGTTTTGACCAGTAGGTGGGCGAGTCTGTTTTTTTAATCTATTTTCTTTTACATTGAGTGATTTATCTGTTATATATAGACCACCTTTGGCCACAATCCCAAATCGTTAAGTAGTGAGCAGCGCCCTCTGCCGGTGAGAGTGTGTCAATACAGTTGGTGTGCCTGTACAGGAAGGCCAGACCGTTCTCTTTTAGTTTCCAACCGGACAGTTTTCACTGTGACACCACTGGAATATGTAGTTCTTCGTTGCGGGTGTAAATTCTAAAATTGTGTATTACAATAAAGGCACACAGCCATGTACCGCTGCATAGCAAGGTAAGAACGGCTATACCTGCACTGATTTGAATTCATGCATTTAGTATTTATTCACTAGCATTGGAAATAATAGACACTTAGATATCGTCACGACCTTTGGCACAGATCTCCTTTCTGTTTTTATGTCAACTTTGACCTATTTGTTGTAAGCAGCGAAGCACTTAACATCTATACTTCAGATTATGTTTAAAGTCGAGTTTCAAAATATGTCAAAAAGTGTCCAAACAATTGTATTTGTGCATGTCGATGACAGTCTTTCACAATGTTTTGGACACTGGAAAGATGTTTCCAGCAACAGTACATTATCCGCCTGTTTGTTGCTGTTCTGTCTGCAGGTTTGCGGGTGTGAGTGTGCTCAATTTATTTGAGTTTAGACTGTAGTGAAGTTGGAATGTGCGGTTACATATTGATCAGTGTGGTTCGGTGTCTTCATGGGTGTCAGTGAGCCCAGTTACCTTATCCTGCTCATGTATCGCATGTTCTGATGCTGTATACTGCAGCGGTTCCCAAAGTGGAGCAGGGGGGCCTGCCAGAGGTCCTAGAGGGGCTTCCAGAGGGACCCCAGCAAAATGAATGAAGAAGAGTTTAATTTCACTGCTACTTACTTCCCTCCCTAGAAGAATATCATGAATATAAGATGATGTTTTGTTCATAGGTTTCACTCTCCCACTGTGGTTACATACTACTACATACAGTATGAACAGTTATGTCATTTTCTACCATTTCATATCTAGTCATTTCATAGCCACTCTCTCTCTCTGCTTTCTCTCTCTCTCTCTGCTTTCTCTCTCTCTCTCTCTCTCTCTCTCTCTCTCTCTCTCTCTCTCTCTCTCTCTCTCTCTCTCTCTCTCTCTCTCTCTCTCTCTCTCTCTGTGTGTGTTTTCCTCTCTTAGGAGTGTGTGTAGTGGAGGAAGAGTGTGCCCTGCCTTAGTATCGCCTTCCTGCCAGTCTGCACCATGGAGGACCAGACAGACAACAGGCAACAGACAACACCGGTGACTGAACACCACTAGATTGTGTTTTTGTGTGTGTTATGTAAAAGCGGGTCTATGAATTATGGGATATCGATGTTTGTTGGAGGGTTAGAGACACCATCCTTCAGCTAGAGGATCCGGGTTCAAGCCCGCTGTCGCTGTTCTGATCTGCCTGCGATCCACTTGATCCTCATAAAACACAAGAAAAGCATTCCACTAATAGTTTTCCCATCCTGTCAGTCCTGCCCAGCTCTGGCCAGCCCAGGCCCTGGTCCCTGCACACAGGCTAGTACTGAACACGACTTAATACCTGGACCATTTTTCACCACCAGGCATTTGTCACAATCTGAACAGAGTTGTGTGTCCATATCGGAGCTGGATCACATGGTACAGGTTGTATTTGTATTTGAGTTTTCCTCAAACGGCTTCAGTGCCAGACAGGTAGAGTTCAGCGCATCAGGACAATTCAGATGTCAGGTGAGTTGAGGGTAGATCATTGCTTGTTGAGTGATAGTTGACCCCATGCTAACACTGCTAACATACACTATGTTGAGTGATAGTAGACCCCATGCTACACTGCTAACATACACTATGTTGAGTGATAGTAGACCCCATGCTACACTGCTAACATACACTATGTTGAGTGATAGTAGACCCCATGCTACACTGCTAACATACACTATGTTGAGTGATAGTGGACCCCATGCTAACACTGCTAGCATACACTACTTGAGAGTATGCTAGTAGTGTTAGCATTATCTTAAAAGATTGAAAATGAGTTATAGCTTAATTTATAGCAGCTATAAAGCTAAATGGTCAGTAATCCTAATTGATATGTGTCCGTTTTATCTAGAAGATGGACAAATGTAAATGAAATATGATATAAAAAGAG